>PVJH01021229.1:0-39059 GCA_004026705.1 Nesogale talazaci
CAACGTGGTCGGCGTCGGTGGGAAAGTTGCAGTGGCCCCGCGCTCGGCGACGTCCCGGCCCTACGAGCCACGGACCCCGCCGCCGACTCCGAGGGGGCGTCCCTGGGGGTGCCCGACCCCCCCCGGAAGCAAGTGCCCTTTGTTTTAGCTGCCGGGCGAGGGCAGTGGCTTCTCAGCTGGCCCCCGGGCTTTTTGCGCAGGTGGGGAAGGGTGGAGCCCTCCCCGATGGCCCTTTCTTCGCTCCCCCGACCCCTCTGACACGCGGCCACTCGCTTCCCCTCCGCTTGAACTGCCCGCGGCCGCGGTGGGACCCGAGGTTCCGCCCGGGGAGCGGCAGGCGGGGCTTTGTGGTGGGGTGCCTGGCCGGGCTCGGGCGAGGCAGAGCAGGAAGGCTGGTTGGCGCCATGAGAAGCGAGCCTCGAGGTTTTCGCTCCAGAGCTGACTCTTCGGAGCCCCTCCTCCATTTTGGATTTTCATTTTCCCTCCCGTCCCGGACTCCCTTTGGCGCGCGAGGCACAGGCGCGGCCCCCCGGGAACTTCTTCATGGAGTGACCCAGGCCCCTGGCATCCAATATCCCGTGCCCTTTTGAAGTCCGTGAAGTTTGACGTCGCATTTTCCCGTGGTTGCATGCGCTTTCAAAAACCTGTTTTATGGCTATATTACGAACAATCTAGTAATTCAAAGGAGAACCGTGGTGCCCCCCTCCTTCGGGAAGCTTTTCTTGTAGAATTATTCCCGGCCCCGTCTTCTGTAGCTTATTTATTGCCTAGGGCCTTCCCTTTGGTTTCAAGGCTGCTTCCTCCGCGTTCCCAGAACTCATGCCAGCACAATGCCGGCCTAGCGCCGTGGGGGGGGGGGGGGCGGGGGTCAGGAGCCCTAGTGTAAACCGATGATCTGAGGTCCAGCCCTACTAATGGGAAGGAGACAGATTGGCAGATAAGTGAGGCTTGTAGAAACAGCTTGACTTTGGTAATTGCCCCAAAGAATTTAGTCACCACAGGGGTGAGAATTAAGATCCTAAATAGTGAAATAGCTCCGATCTTCTCGAGTGTTTCTCATTCTTCACCTGTTCCAAATTGTGATGATGGCGATAAGAGAAAGATGTCACTTAGCTAACATGTCAAATGAGAGCCGGGAGCCAAGCATGATAGGAGTAAACCTGTGTCCCCACGTCCCCATTTCAGCCCCAACAAAACTTATGGGAACTCCCAAGAGTCTGTTTTCAAGCATCTTGTGCGTCTTTGCCATATGAGAAATACTTTGTCACTGCTTAAAGCTGCTTAATAACTTTTTTTAATTAAGTAAACTCCAGAGGAGTGTTTGGCTTTTTGAAATCCCATGTTGTAATCAGTTTCCTGCAATTAATACCGGATTCTGTTATAGTTAGGAGTTCCTGGTTTCTGTGAGGAAACATCTAGTGATTCAATTCAAATCCATGGTGACATCTCCTTTGGGAAACTTTGTTCATTCTAGAATCATTCTTGTACCCCGTTTCCATAGGATATTTCATCACCTGTCAGGACTGTGTGCTTGGCTGTTAACTCCAGGCTTGAGTGTGTGAGACCAACTAAGCCCTTTGGAAGAAAGGCCTGGCAATCTACAGCTGAGAAGTCAGTCAAAGACCGCCCTGCAGAGCTTCATCTTTCTGCTCTGACACAGATGGCAGTTGATTGAGTCAGCAATTTTCTGTTAAGTCCTTTGTGCTTTTCCTCGAAAGGATACACAACTTTTTAAAAAATACAAAATTTGTGTCTCAGCACATTGAACCTCATCTGGAAGTCTGAACAAAGTCAGGCACCTCAGAAGTCCTGCCCCTGGGGTATTTGATTAAATGCTGATTAAAGGCATCTGGAAGGAGACCAAAGACCATCATAAAGGACCATTTTAGATCTAGAAGGAACGTCAAAGCCTCCAAAGGCTAAGAATTAGATTGCATTGATGGAAACAGTGAGGTTTGAGTTAATATATACCGAGCAGCTATTTATTGGCCAGTCCAGGACCAGAACCAGTACTTCTCCCTCCAGTATTGACTGAGGTGTGCAGTTTTCATGGTTAGCTTGGAAAAGGATAGGTCAAAATGTTGCCTCTCAGGAAAGAGAAATGCAGATCGCTGTGTCCCTAAGCCTAACCACCTTCATTGTCTTCACCCCTCCTCCCTCCCTTCTTTGTAAAACAACAGTAACCAAACTCCCTAAACCCAGTCTCCCCTTTCAACTCCTGAGGAATATGAAATTGCCTGTTCTTGTGTGGGCTTTTAGTTTGTTTCAGTGTTGTGGCTGTTTCTAGTACCAAGTATTCAATCTCAGACAAAATAGTGTGGGTCGTAATAAGTAAGGCAAGAATAGTGCTTGTGACTCCATGTACCACATTTTAAAGTGTCTCTTTAAGGTTACAACTTCGGAGTAAGCTTTGCTAGTCAGACTGGCAGGCCACTGTTAAAAACTCATTGTAGAAATATGGGGAGATGGAAAAATTAGTTTTGTTGTCTTTAAAGAAGCAGATTCCCATATCTCTCCCTGAAGGGGAAAGAGTGAGAGATCACAAGAATTAGCGTTGTGAGGGTGGAAAATTAGTTCCAAGTACTTTGCCTCCATCCCTGTCACCTTTGGGTGCTAGCTGTTGTCCCTGGAACCTTTTCTTAGGTTCCTTGAAAAGACTACACTTGGGTCTGGCTTCTCTCCACCATGCTGCCACCAGAGGAGGCTTCCTGAGAGTTACCCCCATAGTGTCACTGGTTCTTTGGGTGGACCTCCATTGCTCACAGGTGAAGGCCAAAGATGTAAGTACAGCGAGTTCTCTTGGCCCTCAGAAGTGGTCCTGTGCCCCTGACCTCCCTCCCTTCTCCTTTCTCCATGTTGCTAGCTTTCCAGTAGTAGATAGCTTTAGAGAATGGAAGTTTATCTGACAGTTCTAGAGGCTAAAAGTCCAAATCCTATTCTTGGTAGGTCACAAAACAAAACAAGCTCACCACCATGGAGTCTATTCAAAGCCAGACGGGTCAGACAGGGTAGAACCAACCTGGGAGTTTCCAAGAAGGCATCTTCTTCCAGGAGCAGAAGCCTCGGCTTTCTCTCGGAAGTGTAACTGGTAGTTTAGTTTTAAACTGCTGACCCAGTTAGCCACCTGTGCCCTTTTCCTTGTCAATAGCCCTAGGCATTCTTTGTTTGTTTCTTTTTTTTGGTAGCAGTTTTATTGATGTCTCTTTTCCTTTTTTGATGTATCTTACGCATTACAGTGTATCCATTCCCATACAGTTCCCCAGTTGTTCAATTGAGATTATGTGATCACCAATGCTATCAACCGAAACCACCCCCCTCAAGCTTTTCTGCCCTCAGGGAACCAACTCCTGTCACTGTCATGACTAGCTGTACTGAACCTTTTTTTTTTTTTTTACATTCTTAAATATATTAATGCACGTACGCACAGCTAACATGACTAATGAGGTGTAATACCTAAAGACCTTAGTGGTAAGGGGAGGATAGCTTAAGGGACTAGAGGTTAGTCATGTGGCTCATCAGTGCCACACCACACCCTGGGTTTATTGCCCTGGCCTGTGTGGGCCTTCTGAGAGGGACGCACCACTTATCTTGCATGTGGACTTTGGAGCATGCCTTGGTTCTTGATGGTTCTACGGAGCCATCTGCCTTCCCCACTGTGTTCTGCTCTGTGTCTGTGCTACTCGTTACATAACTCGGAAGTGCTAGGTCTACAACCATGTTATCTGACCTTTACGGATTGATAGATCACATTACTTTATAGAAAGCGATTATATTCTATCCATAGGGACAGGGCTTTGGATTCCAACGTCTTGGGTGAGTGGGGAGGGCACACACAAAATGTGTAACTCTCACACCGAAACCCACATGCTCATGTTGTTGAACTGTTTTCCCATGCGTGTCTACTCATGGTCATGCCTGGAATGGCCGCCAGACCTTTCAAGGCTCAGCTCTGTTCGTACTTCCTCCAGGGAGCTCTGTATTCCATTTCCTCAGTAATGTGTTTTTCTCACTTCTGCTTCCAGAGTGTGTGTGTGTTTGAGAGAGAGGAGAGATCTGTCACATTTTTGCTTTGGGTAGAGGTCCCTTTGTGACTACTTCCTCACCAGACTGTAAGCCCTAGCAGGAGCATTTTGTGTACTTGCTCCTCAGCGCCCCTCATCATGCTTTTGATACATGCGTGATGGCTGGTACTTCTTGAATTGAGGTAAGTGGATCATAATTTAATAACCTGCTCATTGTAGTTGTTAAAGCTATTTTTAAACCAGGGTACATTTGGAACTGTACTCAATCATAAGTTTACATTGACTTAAAAAAAAAAAAAAAGGGCAGGGCCGAGCCCCGGTGCCATAATGGCTGTGTGCGGGACTGGGGCCCACTGGGCTGGCGGTTCAAATCCAGCAGCAGCTCTCTAGGAGCAAGGCTGGGCCTCCCACTCCCACCAAAGGGCAGCGATGCCCCCGAACCTAAACAAAAGCAAAGCAAAACAAGCAAAAAGGGGTCCTTGAGCCGCCAGTCTGTTGGCTGTTCGGCACTCGACATCGCTTGAGGATCTTGGGTGCGGTGGTTTAGGGCTCACGTGCTAAAGGAAAGGACGGGCAGTTTGTTCCCCGGCGGTGTGGCAGTTTGCTTCTGGAAAGACGGCCAGCTCCGAAGCCGGCGCAGCTCTCCCCCCTGTCTTTAGAGTTGCTTTCAGCCACCACCCCCTCAATGGCAGTGACTTCAAAACAGATAACTGGCATTTTGCCTTTGACTCGTTGTCATTGTACAGACTACCATGTGAAGTGCTCGGGGGAGGATAAAAGGAAGTATGACAGAAGAGCTTTGTCCTTGGGGTTTCACAATCCTTTAACCCATCCCGAAAACGTTTGGTTATGTTCCCACCTGGAAGGTGGCCTGGGCAGGCTTTACCCCCACTTCCTCGATGAGCGGGAGGGAAGGAGGAGGACATTGGACTCACCTCAGCTCTCATTGCTAGTCAGAACTGAGTGGAACCCGGATTTTTTTCATTTCTAAATCCCCACCTGCTTTGAACTTCCCACCGGTAATGACCACTTCTTCGTAGGTATTTTTAGGGCAGATGGTGGTGACCATATGTGAATAATCCGGGCCCAGAGAGGAAAGGACAACCCCCTCAGCTCCTCTTGACCATGAGTCAGCATCTGCTTTTGGTGTTCTCTGGAACGTGCCCAGAACCCAGGTCTCCTTAGCTCCCATTCTCTGGTTCCTGGAACCTCGGGTGCGATCCCCTTCCAACAGTCTTGGGGCAGGTTCAGTTCCCTCTCTTCCTCAGAGCTGGCATTTGCTGGATCTCCATCACAACAGGATCTGGCCCTGATGACCCCCCAACACCCGCCCCCCCCTCCCCCCCCCCCCCCCCCCCCCCCCCCCCCCCCCCCCCCCCCCCCCCCCCCCCCCCCCCCAGGGTCTCCCCTCCGCACTCGATGTTGGCTCAGGCCAGCACAGCACCTGACACAGTGCTAGGACTGTGTTGACGCCCGCTCAACCACAGGGCACTCTCCTAGGTGTGCCATTTTTGGATGAGGTTCTATGAAGGGGTCAGATTGGGAAGCTTAACTGCTGGGGCTTCTGCGATGATGCTGTTGGAACTGCTTTAAGGTTTTGCAATCTTTTAGGTTTCTCTCTCAAGATTCCAAATCAATCAGAGGAGGTCTTCAGTACACCGACTCCCCCACTGAGTTGCTTCAAGCTCACTTACTCACAGCTGTGCGGGACTTACGGTGTGTGGGATAGCCGATTCACTTCTCTCCTTTGCAGCAGCTGGTGGGTTTAAGCCAGTTTCCAGCCCAGCTCCTAGTCCACAGCACTACCTGGGCTTCACGTTTATTATCAAAGATTTTTTAAAAAAAGAAGAAAAAAACGTTTAGGTTATAGATAGCTCCTCCTCCCTCAGGGAATGAATAACAGAAATGTGGGTGAAGGGAGACAATGGACAGTGTAAGATATGAAATAATGCTAATATAAACTTGATCAAGTGTTCACGAGGGTGGGAGAGGAAGGAGGAAAAGAAGAGCTGATACCAAGGGCTCAAGTAGAGAGAAAATGTTTTGGAAATGTTGGTAGCCACATGTACAATGAATACAATTGAATGATGGATTGTTAGAAGATTTGTAAGAGTCCCCCCCATAAAATGATTAATAATAATGGAAACCTTGTTTAATATTTGGTGATGTTAGAGTCATAATGTTAATATTTAAGGTCAACTCCCTGTATACACAACAACAGCTAGAATGAAAAGTACTATGTGAGCTGCTATAAAAGTGCTTTTTTTTGTTTAGTTTTGTTTTTTGGGGGGCATCACTGCCCTCTGGTGGTCGTGGGAGATACCCAGCCTTGCTCCTGGAGAGCTGCTACTGGATTTGAACCACCAAACCCGCTGGCCGCAGTCCCGTACTCAACCACTTACACCACCGTGGCTCAGCCAAGTACTTTTGCGGGGGGGGCATCACTGCCCTCTGGTGGTGGGAGTAGGAGGCTCAGTCTTTGCTCCTGTGGAGCTGGAATTGAACTTCCATCCCAGTAGACTGCAGTCCCGCGAACAATCACTATGCCACCGAAAGTACTTTTTTTTTTTTTGGTGGGCATCACCGCCTCTCGTAGTCGTGGGCGCTACCCAGCCGCCGCTGGATTTGAACTGCCAAGCCTGCAGGCTGCAGTTCCGCACTCAACCACTTATGCCATCAGGGCTCAGCCCCGGAAGTACTTTTTCTTATCTCCAATGTAAAACTCTTTTAGAGCACACAATAGTTTTGGGCAACAAAGTTGCTTAATGATAGTGGAAATAATTTTAGAGACCTTTTTTAGTAGGTAATTGGATTTGGGTTGACAGTGTGATAAATGTGTTATTTCTTAAGGGAAACAATGTTACCATTGGTGGTTTTTCGGTCCAATGCAATAGTTCCCATACACTAGCTGCCTACCCTGTTGTCCTGCGCCATTTCTTGCAGCCACTGTATCTTTCTATCTCCTTGAGGTTCCTCTGCTTACGTGTTGACCCTGTTTTACTCTGTCCTTCTCCAAATCACTTAGGAGCATTCTGGTTGTACTTCTCTGCAGACAGGTTTGTTCCTTCCTAAAGTCTGGGGCATTGACATTATTCTTCACCAGTGTCATCTTTTAAAAGCACCAGTCTGACTTCTGTACTTCTTGCTCCTCCAGTGATGTTGGAAAATATTTTCAAAGTTGACAGCTTTGCTTTTGAACACTTTAAAAAGAAGCCTTTTGCAGCAGATTTCCCCAAGTACATTGTTGACCTCTTGACTGCCGCTCTCCTGGGCACTGCATTGATTGTGGATCCCAGTGCTTCAAATTCTCTTGACTTTTGGCAGGCATGGGCTTGTCATCTGTATATTCAGATTGTTAATGGCCCTCCCTCCAACCCTGATGCCACACTCCTCATCTGGTCCAGCATCTGGGATTATTTGCTCAGCATACAGATAGAATCGGGAAGAAGAGGGATAGAACTGACACGCGCCTCTCCTGACTTTAACCAAGAGAATCCCCTGGTTCTGCTTGACCTGTGTACAGATTCTCCAGGAGCACAGAATAAGTGTCCTGGCATTCTCATTTCCTACATTATCTGTAGTCGATCCGCACACATTCAGAAGCCTTTGCACAGTCAATAAAACATAGGTAAGCAAACATCCCTTTGGTATTTTTGGCTTTTCAGCCAGGATCATTTGGCGTCAGCAGTGGCTCATCCCCTGTCACATCCTCTTCTGAATCGAGCCTACGTTTCTGGCAGGTTCTGATGGATGTGGTGCTGCATCTGGTTTTGAATGGTCTTCAGCAGAATATCACTTGCATGCGCTATTAGTATTGGTCGATAATTTCTTCATGCTATATAAAATAGAACATTTAAAAAAATTTCTGGATCTTTTTTTTGGGGGGGTGGGGCATCACTGCCCTCAGGTGGTGGGAGTAGGGGGCCCAGCCTTTGCTCCTGTGGAGCTGGAATCGAACCTCCATCCCAGTGGGCCGCAGTCCCGCGCACAACCACTACACCACCGGGGCTCAGCCCCATTTTTGACAATGAAATACTTCATATGGACATGTAGTTTTGCAAAATTGCCAGAAAAATAAAAATAATTTCCCCCCAAAGGAAAAAAAGATAAGGGGTGAAATAGTTGTGAGATGCTGATTCAAACATTCTGACCAGCCTCCCGTTGGAGCTGAAGTGCCTTTTCTTAAAATTTCGTTGCCGCTGGTGGCAAGGTACTTAACAGAATGCAAACCATTTCGTGCATGTATTCGACATGCATACTTCATGACACTGGCTACCTTCTCCTTTTTCAGGAGTGCTGGTGGCCTAGTGGTTAAACTTGGACTGCTAGCTGCCAGATCCACTGCTTACAACTGCCAGCCACTCGGAGGGAGAAAGATGGGGCTTTCTTCTCACTTCACGTGTGGCCGTTTCAGAAACCCATACTGGCAGTTGTTCCCTGCCTTAAGTACAGGGCCACCATGAGTTGATCCTCCTTTTCAGATAGCCCCTCCCCTTTAGCATAAATTCCACTCCCTCTTTACCTCTTGTCAATTACAACTAGACCCTGCACCTTGTCCTTCACGGACTCCAGGTGGCATAGTGGGGATGTGTTGTTGGACTGCTAACGGCAAGGCCAGTGGCTTGAAATCACCAGCTGTTTTGAGAGGGAGCGTCTACACTTTCCACTCTTTCCATCTTCCAGCATCATTTTCAAGACATTTTCTTCCTACCTGAGCCCTTGGTATCAGCTCATCACTGCCCCCTCCCCATGATCCCTTAATAAACTATAAATTATTTTTATCATGTCTTACACTGACCAGTCTCCCTTTACCCACTTTTCTATTGTCTGACCGTGTGTGTGTGTGTGTTTGTGTGTGTGTGTTTCTATATCCATCATTGTGATCGGTTTCCCCTTGCATCCCCTACAGTCCTATCCTCCTGGTATCACTACTCATTGGTCCTGAGGAGTCTATCTCTCTTGGATTTCCTGTGTTTTGAGGTCTGTTCTGTTCCAGTGTACATGCTCTAGTCTAGCTGGATTTATAAGGTAGGATTGGGGTCATGATGGGGGTGGTGGTGCAGCGGAAGCATTAAAGAACTGGAAGAAAGTTGTATGTTTCTTTGGTGCTTGCTCTGCCCTGACTGGCTGCTCTCTTCCTTGTGACCCTGCTGAAAGATGTCCAGTTTTCTGCAGCTAGGCTTTGAGGCCTGATACCTGTTGCCATCAAAACCACATGATGACCACATAGGCTCCACCAGCAAATTTTGAGAGTGCCACCTCTTAGTGACATTAGATGTTATTGAACAATTTAATTGCTTGCTCGTCTGAATAAAAAACAAATGCAGCGTCTTTATAAAAAAATTCAGGGCTGGGCCCCGGTGGCGTAGTGGTTGTGCGTGGGACTGCGGCCCACTGGGGCGGAGGTTCGATTCCAGCAGTGGGGCTGGGCCTCCTACTCTCACCACTGGAGAGCAGTGATTCCACCCCCCACCCCCCCCAAAAAAAAATTCAGGCAAGCGAATCACTTTGCAGGGTCTGGTAGTGTTGAGTGCGGGACTGCAGCCTACTGGGTTGGCGGTTCAAATCCAGCAGCAGCTCTTCAGGAGCAAGGCTGGGCCTCCTACCAGAGGGCAGTGATGCCCACAAAAAAAAATTCAGGCAAGCAAAAAATATATCAACGTTAATGAGGGAGATGGAACACAGAGTGCTTAGCTATTAATGGAATGTAAATAAGAAAAAAAAATTTGCTCAATACAATTGTTTAGGGGTCACTCAGAGGTGCCTTAGAAGATAGGCCTGGCGATTTGCTGCAGGAAGGTCACAGCTTAGGCCCCAAACCAAATTCTCTGCCATCGATTTGATTCTGACTCTGGGATTCCTCACTGTAAGACAGGTAGAGCGGCCATTGTAGTTTTCCAAAGCTGCACATCTTTAGTGGAGCACAGACTCTCTCCCTCAAAGTGGTTGTTGGCTTTGATCCACTGATGTTACGGTTGCTAGGTCTATGCATGATCCTCTCACTGGCTGGACCGCCAGGCTCTGTGGGACACCCTCTGGAGTAGTGGTCATCTGCACAGGGTGGGCCACGGCAGCAGGTTGGAATTGACTTCACTGACAGCAGTTACTGTTGGACAGAAGGAACCCAATGTGAGCAGCATGCAAATTAATAGGATTAGGAAGTACACGTTAATAATGAGAGTTGGGTAGGCCAGGAATTTCTTGAAAGGTTGATTGATTCAAAGATTTGGTGGATTCTCCCAGCTGAAAGGTCAATATTAACATACTCGGTACAGTTTGCTCAGGACAGCAGGAAGAGAAGAAAGTAAGGCAAAAAAGGGGTATTGTGGTTTTGTCAATCAAGTGTTTCCTGTGAAGCCAGGTGGAGGAGGTCAACGGAATGCTTCTGAGAAGCCAAACTGAAGATGCAGTTAGTTGTGGGTTCCCAAAGGGGCGGGCAAAATCCAAGAACCAAAGCAGACCCGTTTCTATGGGGCTGCAGCTCATGAAATGGTCCTGAAGCCATCCTAGCAGGAACTTTGTGAATCCTGAAATGCAGACGGAAGGAAGTAGGCAGGGCACCCAGCGGGGAAGCAGTGAGATGAATTCAGCAGCCTTTTTCCCCAGAGGGGTTAGCTAATGCGTGGGCACTAATTATAGTTCGACATCCCAGACGAGAGAAACTGGAAATTAATTTCTGCTTGAAGCAGCATCTTTCCCCATCTTTGACTGGATGGGTACTCCTGGTGTTGAGTGACTCATTTTGGAAGGTGATTGTGATATGAGGATCTGGAAAACCTTTAAAAACAGGAAAAACTAGTTTTAGATTCTGTCGGCATATTTTTTTAGCACGCGTAACCCAAGATTTTCCTGATCCAATGTAGTTTTTGGGTTTTTTGCTCATGGTGCATGGGTCGTTTCTTAACTCTTTCATTCAGTCTTTACCAGGTAACCTGCCAGCAAATTGCCCTCTCTGTAACCTGGTCACCTTCTGTCTAAAGGAAGTATAATGAATAACATGTATTAGAGGTAGCCCCCATCTTATGAAGTTGTTTTATTTCAACAACTTGTTAGAAATCAGGTTCAGGTGTAAATTTGAATATCTCACTTTAATTTTTCCATTATTAGTGCCCTTTATTAGCTTATAAATCCAACCGTTACTTGTCTTTGTGAGTCAGAAACCTATAGATTTCTTTACTTATATTTTAACACATACTGAAAAAATAACAAAACTTGAAGGCAAATATAACTATTTAGACGTTGATTAATGGGTAAAGAGCGTGGCCTGAGTTACCCAGAAAAAAAAGTTCCTTCTGTGTACATCAGAAGTTTCTTCTCGATCAGATGGAGCCTGCATCTTTGTGAAGGCAAATAGGAGATTTCTGTCCCTCCCCACTCCCACCCCATTCTCTAGGTACAGTTGTTCCGGACTGTACATTTTAGATAGTACGAGGAACAAAAGGATTAGGTAGGTTCTCATACTTGCCAACCCACCCTCCCTCCCACTGCCTTAGTAAGCCCTAGCAGGCTCACTGTCAACGGTTATAAAAATACCATGGGTAAAAATATACAGTATCCCTCCTCGTGGGTATCTGTAAGATCATATCCTCCCAGGGGAAGCAGGAGCGAGGTACAGTGTTACAGCTGGCATTGTGTGATGTTTGTTTTTCTGTGTTTCATCCTTTTTCTTTTACCCACAAGCTCAGATTCTCAGCTTCTTTCCATTACTTTGTTTCTCTTTCTTTTTTTTTTTTTGTGGACATCACTGCCTCTGATGGTCGTGGGCACTACCCACTGCTGCTCCTGAGAGCCACCGCTGGATTTGAACCGCCAAGCCTGCGGGCCGCACTCAACCACTTATGCCACCGGGGCTCAGCCATTATTACTTTGTTTCTTTCTCCTTTTGCATCTTAAAAATAACATAAAACGGGCTGAGCCCCAGTGGCATAGTGGTTGAGTGCAGGACAGCGGCTCACTGGGTTGAAGGTTCAAATCCAGCAGCAGCTCTCCAGGAGCAAGGCTGGGCTTCCCACTCCCACCAGAGGGCAGTTATGCCTAAAAGATTTTAAAAAATAACATAAAATATGCCAATTCAACATTTCCTACATAGTTAAATTCATTACACATTCTTCAACTTGTGCAACTCAGTCCAGCTTGCCCCATCCTCCACAGCGAGAGTGCACTCTTTACCAACCCCTCCCACCTCTGGTAGTAAATGGCTTCTACGTATTTCCTTAAGGAGCCTTCCTGGTTTAGTGGTAACTCATTGGGCTAACCACAAGGTGGGCAATTGAAAATTACCAGCTGGTCCCTGGGGAAAAGGCTTCCCACTCCCAAGAATACAGTTTGGGAAACTCAGAGAGACAGTTTTATTCACCTACCTATAGGGTCACCATGAGTCAGAATTGACTTGTTAGTGATGATGACTTACTCATTTGCCTATTTCATACAAGTGAAATCATATCTATCTGCCCTTCAGTAACTGACTTCTCATTCAGCACAATGTTCTCAAGCTTCATGTATGTTGTGGACACACATTAGAGCTTAAATTCTGAGCGCTTAGGCTGTGGAGCAGTACAGTTTACAATGGGAGTGGGCCTTGAGTCTCCACACACATCCAATCTGCACTGAGTTCTTTCTGACTTTGGAGTGATTACCAGTGTGTAAAGCTTTTCCCTCATACAGAACATGCGTGGACATGGATGACTCTCATGTCAGTCCCTATCCAGTGGAGGAAGGGGCCCTTTGGGACTTGCCTGGCTGTGCCCTTGGTGAAAATGGCCTTAGGTCACATAGTCATGACTTAAATTCTGACTCCCTTGGTCAGAGGACCCCGAACCACTTAAAAATTTTTTTTCTGAAACACTTTTGTGACTTTGACTCCCGGGGCACCATATGACTGCATGCTGATGGTCTCCCTCCTTTAGATTCTTGGTCTTTGTTCTGTATAAGACTTAAAAATTGGACTACTATAAATGATTATTTGAATTTGGGGCTTCCTTGTCTCCCCCTAGAGACACCACATTTTGTCTATCCATTCATCAGTTGAACAGCATAGGTTATTTCCATCTTGCAGCTATTGGTCTTAGTTTCTTTTTGAATATTTGAAAACAGCGCATACATAAGTCCCCCTTCTTTTCCTGACCTGAGTAATTTTTAGTGACCGCAGGCCCAACCCTATATCTTGTACCAAGGCAAAAATCGAACTCACTGCCATCGAGTCGGTGCTGACGGCTTTCTACTCCCATAAAAATGAATCTCAGAAGCACAGGGTCAGGTCTTCTACCCTGTTGTAAAGGGTCGCTGTGATACCTGGTACTGTTTGGCTTCCTGAAGCCTCAGTTCTTTTATACAGTGATGGGCAGTGTAAGTAAAGCAGGTACATCTACTGTACTCCGGGCAATCCTCCCCTTTGGGGGATTTCCTCAAGAAATGCCTGCCCTTGGGAGAACCTGAAGGCCCTTGTGATCTTTTAAAGCACTGGGGGGTGCAACCTCGATTTTCTGCTCCATCAAAGGCCACTAGGATCTACTTAGCATAGCTGATGGAGCCTTTCCCCTGGACTCTCGGGAAAGGGAGAGGCTTGTTAGGTGAGTGTGTTTGTTTTGTGGGTGAGACAAGCAAAGAATTGGTGGATTTGTGGACTGGCTGGACTGGTGAATGGATGGCATGGGAAGCCTTGCCAATGTGGAAACTACTGGGATTGGGGAAATTGCCCTGGCATCTCTCCAGCATCAAAAGAGAGCTTTCTCTTACGGGTTATTGTTCCCAAGGCTGCCCCTCTCTCAATAAGTCTAGTTACTTTCTTCCAAGCTGCCTCCTTTTGGTGTTTGTTTGATTTGCTCTGTGGGTAACTGAGGTGCTATCTCGGGGCAGTTTCCCATTTAAATCAGTAGAGGGTGTACAACAGGACACTGTCAGGAAGGGGGGCCTTCCCTGGAGACAATGGATGCTGGGAAGCAGCTCATTGTAGAGCCGATCATCTCCGTGATTTTATTCGATGACTACCATTTCTCTTCGCTTCACTTGTCTGTCAGCTTGTACTGCGGTGGCAGGTGTGTGGCTTGCCGTGATGATGCTAAGAGCTTTATCACTGGTGTTTCTGATACCTCCAGGGTCACTCAACGCGACCAGGTTTCAGCAGAGCTTCCAGACTAAGAATCGACAGACGACAGAGAAGGACTAGGCGGGCGGTCCACTTCTGAGGAGTTAGCCCCCGAAAACCTTCGGGATAGGGCCAAAACATTGTCAGACACTGAAAACCTCATGACCAGCAATAGAACATGGCCAGGTACAGGGCCAAAGATACAAGCCAAGCTGGCTTTGAAGAAGCACAGCCGCAATGATCACTCCTTAGAAGCAAGGGGGTGAGACTTCTTCCTCTGGCCACGTTGTCAGGAGAGCCCAGTCCTTGGAGAAGGCAGCAGGCTTGGTAAAGTGGAGGAACAGTGAAAGAGGAAGTCCTAGAGACTGCAACAGTGGGCTGTGACCTCAGAGCAGCTGTGAAGGAGGTGCGGATGGCAGTGTTTACTCTGCATTGGGTCGCAATGAGCTGGAACAGACGTGACGGCTCCAAGAACACCGGCATTCCTCCTTGCTAGTACCCTTGTGCTGTTGAGTCCATCGCCACTTTCGTGGCTCCCCATGACCGGGTGGGACTGCCTCATAGGGTGTAGCCTGCAGAGCTGCTGGGTACCTTTGCACCCACTGCAACATTTAGGGTGATAGATACCATACTGCTGTCCATGGGAACTCCATTCATCTCTGTGATTCTAAAGTAAAGAGACGTTGTTGCCCTTTAGGTATTTAGCAAGGAGTCGATAGCTCTTAGGAGCACATTCTTCGCCGGGTTTGTTTTATTATTTATGTTGTCTTACTTGTTACTTGGCTGGAAGGTGGCCTCTTGCGAATGTCTTTAGTTTCAAGTTAGAAATCATCTTGGGTTCTTTGCTGCGTCTTTCTGACCAGCAAGTCCGGCCTTTCATTGTCTTCATTTTGTTCCGTCTCGACCTCTCTGTGTCTTTATCTCCATAGTAACACTCTTTCTAATGGCGCTCTCTCATTGTGGTCTTGCTCAGTAGTGGTTTCAGCTGGTGCCCTTGTTGTTCAAGGGGAAAGCGAAGGCTCTCTTCAAAGGGCAGTTCTGTTCCCTGTCGTGTAGAGAACGACGGCGATGGCAGTCAGGGAGCTGTATGTAGTTTTCTCGGGAGTGAGGAAGGAGGCTGTGGTTCGTGTGTGCCATTAGTTTTGGGACTAATTGCTTCCTTGTGTTTTATCTCCTTTTGTTCATCTATGGTTCAGGCGGGAAGGGAAGATGCCTGCTCATAAGCTTTTGCTTTAAGACTCCCAGACGATACTCAGACCAGACTGTAGAGGCATGTCTTTATGAGCTGTGTGTGTATTGCTAATTGGCCTAAATGTCCCCTGTGACCTTCATGTCAGACTTATATAGCCTGTGCCAGCTGCACCGCATGTTCCAGATTTTTAAGCCCTAATATGTGAACACACACAGGGCAATAGAATAGGTTTTGTATCTCACATCACTGAGTCGGCGGCTGTGAGGCAGGGGGCACCTGTGATGTTAAGCTGGGAGTTCAGGTGGGCAGACAAGGGACTGAGAAACCAGTGGCACAGCCAGCCACACTGAGTGGAGACTTGAACTCTTGTTTCCTTGTCCAGGATAGCACGACATATCGGAGAGACTCATAGATTAAAATCGGAAGACTTGAGCTGAGCCCCGATGGCGTAAGTGGTTGAGTGCGGTACTGCGGCCCGCGGGCTTGGTGGTTCAAATCCAGCGGAGGCTCTCAGGAGCGGCACTGGGTAGCGCCCACAACCACCAGAGGCAGTGATGCCCAAAACAACAACAACAACAACAAAAATCGGAAGACTCTGGAGCTGTGCTCTGATCAGCCTCCATATGGCTTAATGTAAACTAACCAGTCTCTCAGATGCTTGGAGGGGGCTTGCTTGCCTTGCCCATGGCACTCAGGTGTTGTGCAGGTGAAGTGTGAATATCACTATGGAAGTGTTTTTAACCCTTAAAGAACTCTCTGTGACAAAGTGTTGAGCATGTCTATTATGACACTGCTATACATTTCAGATGTGGGGCGAATGTCTGTCGTTTGTTTCTTTTCCGACAATTTCATTGTCAATGGATCATTTACATCACAATGTCACCACAATCGGTTTTAGAACATTTTCTTCATTCTCGTACCCATCATTATTAGCCCCCCATTTCCTCCTACCCTCCCCTGCCATACCCACAAGGGACCCTCCATTCAGTTACTCCCTCTGTGTAGATTTGCCTGTCCTGGATTTCATATACAGGAAAAGATCAAGGAGTTCATCTCAGCTGCAGACAATAGGCCTTCTTCCTCCAAGTCCCCTTTCTCTTAAACCACTGCTTCCTTTGTCCCGAGTCTGAACTGCTTCATTGACATTCTTTATTCTGCAGCAAACCAAGAGTAGTTTCTTTTTGTTTTTGTTTTTGGCGGGGGTGGCATCACTGCCCTCCGGTGGTGGGAGTAGGAGGCCCAGCCTTGCTGCTGGATTTGAACCTCCAACCCAGTGGGCCGCAGTCCCGAGCACAACCACTACAACACCGGGGCTCAGCCCAGGAGTAGTTTCTTAAGGAAAGATCATTGGACTGATTTGGAGAGCACAACTTAAGTGAGGTTTTCCAAGGAGGAGATTTTGACTGTTAAACGTTCCTAACTAACTCTTAAACGTTGGCCTTGTGTATTGAGAGCTGGAGAGCATTCTTTCTTAATAGATAAACTGTTTGAATGTAGAAGGCTTTCTGAGTCTGATGTCACTCCTGATCACTGTAGATTTCAGCTGGGCTAAGCTTTCAGAGTCCAGGAATGAAGGGCGTCTGTTAAACAGAACAGGAAAGCCTCCCCCAGCCTCCCCCTCAGGGTTTGCTTTTAACCTCTGGCAAGCGTCTAGACATAGGCCAGACTGAAGTTTATCATGCACATGCTTACTGCTTCCTTCCCCCAAGAGGGAATGTGTAAGGGGCTTGGGGAGTCAGCCTTTCTTTAATTTCTAGGAAGGTGGTAAGTCGTAGTTCCTAGAGTTCTCTCACACCTGTTATCTCAAGTGATCCTCAGTCAACAACAGCCTTGCAGGTGATGAAATTGAGGTGTCCTGCCCCCTCCACAGAACCTACAAATAGGAAACGTCAGAGCCAGCACACGCACCCCCTTCTGAATCCTACTTTCTGCTTTCATCGAAGCAGCTGGCCACCTATGGTCCTGAGTACCATTTGAGTCACTTCAGACAACATTGAACGCCTGTCGCGCCCCCAGTGCCTGGTCTATAAAGATGAGTCAGGCAATAGTAGAGGATGACGATGACACATAGTTGACGTAACTGGTGACAGCTCGATCTGGGGTGCCGAGTGTCTTGGGAACACCCATGAGCAGAGAGGGAGGCATGGCTGCTTGGGGCGGGGAGCTGGCAAAGGGAGAGCAGCAAGTGCGCAGAGCTGGGGGCAGGGGCCCAGCAGTCAGCCAGCTTGGAGAGGGAGGGGCTGGGTGGGAGGCGTGCAGGTGACCTTTAAGCGGACAGCAGCAGGGCTGGTGCCCGCAAAGTGCCCTCATGGCAGGCTGCTGCTGGAGGCCAGCTCTGTGGCCTGTGTGCGGCAGGGTGGGTGGGTGCCTCAGCGGCTCCTGTGTGCACGGCACATGTCCCTCCCCTGTTGTTCTGGTTGTCATCTGTCACGACAGCTCTCTTCCCCTATTCAAGCCCCCTCCAATTACCTTCTCTTTTACCATCAGAACCCCCTCCCAACTTTGACCTTAGACTTGCCAGTGTTGGCCTAGCACCTGCATGAAGTGATGGACATCTTCAAAGCCTAGGGCGATGGGTTTTGTTGCCTCTGTTCCAGATGAACAGAACTCCAGGTGGCCAAGTGATCTGGGCATGTGAGCCTCCATGCCGCCACATTTATTGAGTGTTGTGGGCAACATATGACATGCACGTCAGCTTTGATCACCTCATGTGAGGTGGTGGGCTTCTCCAACAGAGGAGGGGGAGGCTCAGAGAGGTTACCAGTCCGTCCAAGGTTGCTCAGCGACTAAGACAGCACCAGGAGTGCGTGTTCACAGTGCCCCCGGAGTGTCATGCAGAATGACGGTGGCTCCAGATCTGACATCCTGGCAGCCTTGCCTACATCCACTCCATTTGTTGACAGATGAATGTGCGATAAGCCAGGTGTTCTGACTGACCAGGGAATTTGCTTGCCCCTGGAGAGAGCGCTCAAGTCCTGGAAGTTGATGGACAGGCCTCACAGTGGAATGTCTGGGCATGTCCCAGGATCTGCTGAGGCAGCAGCATCCGCATGGTCTTGGCGTCTTCCTGCCTGGCCCACACCTTACAGACCAACTGGCACCGGCACCTTGTTCTCCTTCCCTGGGCACCCTTCCTGCCAGAAGAAAGGTCTTTCTGAGCCAGACTGAGTAGTAGCTGCCCAGAATTCCAGCTGTGCCTGGAGCGAGTTTTATAGCCTCACCTGCATGCATATCCCCAGAGCTTGTTCAGGAACTACGTGAGAATGTTGGCAGGGATAGGAAAACCGGGAGTCTGTTGGATCTGTTAGGAACACCCTGCTGCTGGGATTGCGTTTTGTTTTGCTCCAGAACATTTCATAACCATGTGTTTTGAAGTGTGAGAAAGATAAGACAGTTTCACCAAGTCAAAGCATTTATTATTGCACAGGTCCTGGAGTGCCGTAATTACATCTACATCAAAAGTCCCTGCCGTCCAGGCGTACTTTGATCTTCCTGGGACAGCTCTTCCCAGCGAGTGCCTTCCTCCCAGCCTGCCTTGTGGAGGTTACTGCCAACGTCAGGGGGCTGGGGTCATCCCAGTTACTACCCATGGATAGTCTAGAGGAGGAGCCCGTCTGATCCCGAAAGCCATGTGCTCATCCCTGGGGGCCTCCTTGGCTGCTTCCAGAAGCTAACCTGCCAGGGCCTGCCAGGACCTCTGACCTCTCCTTGTTAGCTAGCTCCGGCTCTCTCTAGAGCTCTTGTGCATGCCATGTTTGGATCTATGAACCCTCCCCTGCATTTCAGACCTCTGCACTACCCTGTCAACAAGGGGTAAGTCAGCTTGAAAGGGAAAGCCCAGGGCAAATCTAGGCAAGAAGTGATTGCCTTCTCCTAGAAGTCCTGGCTGCCTCCTTTGCCTCTCCACCTCCTTTTTATAGACGTCACTGTGTCCGCCATATATACATACATACATACACACATACATACATACATAGTTTGTGTGTGTGTGTGTGTGGCATCACTGCCCTGGTGGGAGTAGGAGGCCCAGCCTTGCTCCTGGAGAGCTGCTGCTGGATTTGAACCTTCGACCCTTGTGGGCCGCAGTCCCTCACTCAACCACTACACCATCTAGGCTCAGCCCCCAAAATATATTTTATAGCAATTCCCAATCTCCATACCCGAGGTTAGGCGCCCTGCGGCATAGGGGTTTCAAACACCACCTCACAGTGACCCGACACACCACAGTGCAGGTCCGGTCCAGAGAGTCGGCGCCTTCTGACCCACTGGATGTTTTCAGGCCCCTTTTTTTTGGGGGGGAGAGCATCACTGCCTCTGGTGGTCATGGGCGCAACTCAGTGCTGCTCCTGAGAGCTGCTGCTGGATTTGAACTGCCAAACCCGTGGGCCAGCCATAGTCCTGCACTCAACCATTTGCACCACCAGGGCTCAGCCCTTCAGGCCCTTTTAGTTTCTCTTTTTACCTATGTTTTTGGCTATACACTAACACCTTTGGAGTCACTTTTTTGATCTTGGAAATTTTCCATAGTGATAGGAGAGAGGAGAGGAGGGGATGGAGACCTTAGAACCCAACTCTTCCCTCCACCCACTGTGGGATGCAGCTGCTTGCAAAGAGTAAAATTGTAATCTTACCTCATATCTAGTCACTGTTTATCACTCCCTTGTTTTTTTATTGGTGTCCTTGGAACTTCGATGATAAACTCCAAGAGATTAGGAACATGTCTACATAATTTATCCCAATTCTTTAATAATTTACCAGGTATGAGTAGTCATTTGAAATTACATGTTTAAAAAAGAAAGACAATAAGGCAACTTGTCAAATAATAATGTGTCATAGCAGGACTACATTTAGTAAACAGTGATGTGCTGTGCTGGAAGGGTGGGTCTCAACTATGTGGGCATCTTAGGGCAAAGAAGCTGAGAATAAGGTCACACAGCAGATAATAGCCACCTCTGGATCCACATGCAGGTGTGTGTGACTCCAGCCTCTCTTCTTCCCACCCTTCTTCTGATAGGGAAATACTGGCAAGGCTTATTATCTCGGATGTATCCACATAACCACTTTCATAATTTTAGTAATTTTTATCATTTTCAATGGACAAATGGATCATTTTGGGGTGGTTCAGGAGTTCTGGTGACAAAGTGGAAGCATTGGGGCACAAACTTGAGCCTACCAGTCAGCTGCAGGAGAAAAATCAAAGAAGTGGGTCTGCTTGGCCTTTCCGTTTCTCCATCATCCTGTCTGTGGCAGTCTTCTTTGACCTCCCGTGTCCTAGGTATTGCTGCAGACCCTTGGACACTATTGTGACCTCTGGTTAACGATCTCACTCATGCAGATGGTATGTCTTGTCCTAGTCAAGACTTACTTAACACTTGTCCTTTTATAAAAAGAGGGGGGGAAAATAGGTGAGAAGAATGCTTCCAGCATTTCTAAAAGAAATTAAAATACAAAAGCCTTTCGCGTAAGTGTTCGTAATAAGCAAAAGCTGGACAATACAAATGACCATAACTGAAGAATGAATAAATTAATTAGAAAATTATTTGGCCATAAAGAGGAATTAAGCAGTCGTATATGTAATACTTCAACATTGAACCTTGAAACCATTTTTTGTACAACTCCACTTACCTGGAATAACTGAGATAAGCAAGCTTGTAGAGACAGTAGGTTAGATACTGGTTTCCTAGGACTGAGGACATTAAAACTTGTACACTCAATGACATTACATTGAGGTAGTTATTGTATAATTATGAATATCTTTTTTTAAAACCCCACTGTTTTGAAGGTGGGTGGGGGAGAAAGACTTTCAGAATCAAAAGATTCCTAACCAAGAAGTAAAAGCAGATGTGCCCCATTTTCCAATGATTTGAATGAAGATTGGTAATAAGATCAGGTACAACTCTTAAGAGAAGACCTTGGAGAAGCACCAAGCTGGGCCTGCAGGTCACAGGAATGATGACATGCACACACGCAGCATTGCTTAGGTAGGCTTCCTCACATTCCTTCATGCGGGGTTTAGAACTCCCTGCTGCCCGGATACTTGAACCTGTATTGACAAACATCTGGCTTCTTCCTGACTTTTACTATTTCCAGATGAAGATGCTGGCAATGAATGAATAAGCAAGGCCTTTGGTTTGAGGGGGGCAAAGAAAAGATCCACAGACACCCTTCGAAACTGGTTTGGAGCAGGTTTTTCTCTGCCCCACAGGGTCACCTATGAAACTCATAAATACCCCATATCACCCTTGGTCAGAACCCTGAAGAAAAAATTGGCCGGAAGCAATACTGTGCCCTGGCATTCACTCTTCTCAGTCACTTGGCTGATATTCCTAGCACCTCCAGGTCTCTGCAGAAGACTCCCTTTGTGAGGCAGCCAGGCCAGTGAGGGCTGCCTCCGTGATGAGAATGCCCCTGCAGGGCTGCCCTTTCTAGACCCCTGAAGTGGAAGGTAAGGATGGGTGAAAATGGTGAGAAAGTGAGCCCCGCATCCCCGTTGGTATACACAGCCCTTGTACCGAGAGGACAACCTTATTAGAGGAATTTTTAAAGTATACCAAGCCCATCTTCCCCTCCTTACGGCCTGGCTAATGAGTGGCACTGGCTGTCTTCAGTCCTGCACCATCAGCTTTCAAGAACTTCCTTGACAGTACAGCCGAGGTCCCCGTCTGTTGGCAGTGCCTGGGCCGCTGCCACCTTCAGACACGGCCAAATGGGGTCTGGTTTCAGCTCCCAGGTCCTGTGTCATTGCGCAGTGGCGTGGTTGGCAAGACACTGAGTGTCCTCTCTAAAGGAGGAGAAAAACGTGCCAGACACACACAGGCAGCGAATGGATGCAGTCAGTGCCTGTGCTTGTCTAGTTTGTAACATCTGGAAGAGAAGTTCGTTAGACTTGGGTATAAAAAGGAAAAGGGACTGTTGGGTCAGCCCCCACCCACAGAGGTCTTCCATGTAGCTGAAGGACCGGTGCGAGCTCCTGCGCTGCTTCTGTGGCCGTGGGGGCCTCTTTTGTGGCTTTTGTCAGTGCGTAAGCCTGGTGTGCTCCTTCTCGCAGGTCCTGGTAGATGCGGCATTCTTCGCTGCCACCGCAGTTTAAATGCATCAATTCTTTTGTCTGCAGTTTTTGCCGCGATTGAAAAGTTCACGGTTCCGGTCAGATGCACCTTAAACAAGCTCTTGTTCCTTGAGGAAAGTTCTATGTACAAAAAGAAAGGGACTTTGATTGGAGTTTGAGAGATAATTTTTGCTGTTTGGTTAATTACTTGTGTAACTGGGGCCCAGGAGGAAAACCGTACAAGTGTTTCAGTGTGGTAAAGGCAGGGGACATGTCTCCAGTCAGTGTTAGACGCCTGGGTGTGCTAGACTCACTGCTGGAGGGGTTTATGTATGCAAGGGCTTACCTCTGGAGACAGGAGAGAAAATTAGTGGGGCAGAGACGATGGAAGCAGAACATTCCCAAGGTGCTGCACTGGATGGAGAACAAGCAAACCACTTGGGCCATTTCCTATGAATGACATTTAAAAGGTTACAGTTTTTCTTTTAAGGTAACATTTTAAACTCATTTTCTCTTTCTAAACCAATACCAGTATTTCATCAACACCAGAAGTCAGGCTGTAAACCTCATCCACTCATTTATTATCTGCCTAAGAAAATATTCCTGACTCTGCACAGATGATGAACTTGGTGTGTGCGTCTAAGTAGAGGTTGTCCACAGGGTCTTTTTGTAAAGAAGGAAACATTCGTGCTCGCTTGGGCAGCACATCCACTAAAACTGGAATGATAGAGTAAAGAAGAGACATTTCCAGCC
The DNA here is from genome assembly GCA_004026705.1 of Nesogale talazaci. Taxonomy (NCBI): domain Eukaryota; kingdom Metazoa; phylum Chordata; class Mammalia; order Afrosoricida; family Tenrecidae; genus Nesogale; species Nesogale talazaci. Next base: position 23,100 of record PVJH01021229.1, read on the forward strand.
TGGAGCCTCCGTAGACTCACTGGCACGTTGGAAGCAGGTGTTAACACAAACAAAAACCCGCTGCCAGCTCAACCTTTAGGGAAGAGTGGACCGTCCCCTGTGGGCTTTGGAGAGCAGACAGTCTTGTCTTTATCCCTTGGAGTAGCTGGTGGTTTTGAACTGCTAACCTTGCAGTTAGTGGCCCAATGCATAATCTCCGTCACCAGGATTCTTCAATCCTAATGATAATGGGCTTTAAAGCATAACTAGAGTGCACAACTTTGCTTCACAGCAGCCATTGTCTCAAGGAGGGTGAGTAAGATAGACTGACAAGGTGACATTTTGGGAACAAATGACAGCTTGTAGTTTTATGGGCCACTGCATTTTGCATGTGAGATTTTGGGTTGGCCTTCTCCCCTCTGAGCTCCATTCTTGCATATATATAAAATAATTAGAATAGTATAAGGTGAGGGATCCAGCCCCACATCTGGATGAGTCCTATGGGACAATTGTGTAATCGAAGGGAAGAACTTGAGAGACAAAAGTGTTGGGGTTGTTCACCTCCATGCTATCAGGAACCAGGTCCAGGAAAGAGAGAACTTACATAGTCTCTGGCATGCAAGCTGCCCTGATTATAGGTAACCATATGTGTAATAAGTGGGGCAGTACCCTAACTCCAGAGGTTCCTGTGTTCATTGGAGGAATAACCTAACACCAGTGTTGGGGGTAGGCAAGGGGGAGTGACTGTCCCCTGTCTGTTCCTATAGACAAAGCTGCCAGCTAGCTAGCAATCAGCCATGTGCTTGTAAGAGGTAACTTTAAGGTAGCACTATATTGGAGGGATATTGTGGGGATTAATCTTCATTATGAGAATGTGAGTGGGCTTCATGTCTAACTGACAAGTGTGAAGGTCTCCTTCACCCCAGAACCCCAGCCCCCATGCTTCTTAAATACGAGGATAAAGAATTTGTCCTCACACTCTCTTGTCAGATGCATTCCAGAAGTCCAGCAACGGACAGTTTCCCAGTGTACTTTGCTGTTGGGTGGACCAGCATGGGGAGAGGGGAGGGGAGAGAAAAGGGATCCAAATTCAATCCGAAAGCCAGCGCTCCAGGAAAAGTAGGTTGTGATGTGGTGTTTTTTAGCACACACCAGGAAATAAAGAGCTCCGAGAACCTGGTTCACGGGTGGTCATGAGTACTGCAGGTTTCTGACTTTTCAATGAAGAATAAAATTGAGTTTCTGAAACTGGTTATATGGCAAGTCTCCCACACCTCTGCCCTGTCCTGCCCCACCGTGGTCAGAACTTACTTTCTGGAAGCCCAAACCTGGACGATGGTGTGCTTGTCTGGACTTCACCTGAGTCAGATTCCTTAGACTGACTGAGGGCCTGGCGAGATGTACAGAAAGGGATACGATAGAATCCCTTCCCCCAAGATTATGCACTTTAACGTTTGAGAACCAAGCTGTTCTTCAAATACATCTTTTCTTTCCTTCCTTCCTTCCTTCCTTCCTTCCTTCCTTCCTTCCTTCCTTCCTCCTTCCTTCCTTCCTTCCTTTCTTTCTTGCTTTCTTTCTGGCATCACTGCCCTGGTGGGACTAGGAGGCCCAGCCTTGCTCCTGGAGAGAACCTGTGGGTCGCAGTCCCGCACACAACCACTACGCCACCAGGGCTCAGCCCTACATATTTCTTAATAGCATATGAAAGAAGATGCCTAGCAGTTAATTCCTCTTTTAAATGCCATGACCATTTTAGGTGAGATGGAGAAAGAGATTATTATATTTTTCTAAACACATTTTATTGGGGGAATCTTAACAGCTTTTATAACATTCAATACATCATTTGTATTAAGCATATTTGTACACATGTTGACCCATTCACTTCTAAACATTTTCTTCTTGAGCCCCCAGTATAAGCACCGGGGAAAGAGAATTAAGGTAAGATTAGAAACACAGATTTTACTGTGCTTCTCAATTTTTTCTCTTTAGCCATACAGTTAGATAGATACCTGGGCATTTTAGAGAAATTTTGAGCTGAAATTTTTTTTTTTTTTTAACAAGACAACAAGTTTCTGAAGATTTTCCCAAAAGATATACATAGTTTCTAGAAATGCGTATCAGATTTTACATGATGGTTTTATTATTGCATCTTTTCTTTAGTTCTTTCATCTTAAAAACAAACAAAACAACTGTTCTTCAGTAGAAGCCAGAGCCTTGAGTTGCCTGGTAAGAACCTCCCTCTCACCTATACTGTTCTGGAAATTCCCATTTGTTGGGCTTTGTGTGACCATGAAGGGGATGCCTGTTTTAGCTTTTTGCCATTGTAGGGAGACACAGGATTTCACACACAACGTTACTCTGTGTGGGGTTAAAAAAATATGCTTGAGTTTTAAAGAAAAATAAAGCTTTTGAAATGGCACTCATCTCTTCTTCCTAATGAATTCTTATGCCTGTTAGGTTTTACTACGATTAGGCTGCAGTTGTTAGTAAACTTATAAGAGGTCTCTGATAACACTAAGGTGTTTCTTGTCTACTAGTTTGGTTAGAATTATTACTACTATCCTCTAGAGTCAGAGACCTAGCTTATATGAGAGTTGGTTAAGCTGAAGTTCAACTGGACTGAGTGAAGATGACCATAGGGTCGTGGGCCTGTGATAAAAGTTCACCTATCTGGCTGAGCCCCGGTGGCGTAGTGGTTGTGCGCGGGACTGCGGCCCACTGGGACGGAGGTTCAATTCCAGCAGTGGGGCTGGGCCTCCTACTCCCACCACCAGAGAGCAGTGATGCCCCCCTCCCAAAAAAAAAGTTCACCTATCAGATATCAGAACGAGGGGTCTCCTACATTAGGGCATGACTTGACAGGCCAGGCATACTCTTTCAGGCTGCCTTCTGTACACCACCAGTTTTGTGTAACAGATTGGTTTTGCATTTTTCAACATCGTGGCTAACTATGCAGGATTGCAAGTAGCTTTTTAATATGCTGTGACTGGTTAAGAATAGGGCCGAAGGTGGCAGATTTATCATTTGAGGCAAGAACAAGATTCACTCCACTGATCTTGTTAGTCAGGAATGCCAATGCCTGGAGAGAGCCACACGTTCCTACCCATTGCCTCCCCTGGGTGCCCTGGGAAAGGACACCTGTGGTGCCCATTTTCAGAGAGGCTGTGGGATGCACTCATTTTCTAATAGCTGAGGATGCCAACATCCCACTGAGTCTAATCAAGCTATGCATTTTTAGACCTGATGAAAAAGGGAAACATTTTTCTCTTTAGCCCAAACTCGTCTTTCACATTATGAATATATTATCATAATAACAAGAGTTGTAAGAGGGAAGAAAATAGCTAGTGGTAACAGTGCCCTGAGCAAAACGCTCAGGTAAGGCTGTTGGGATGACCTCCCGTTAGCAGCATACTTCTGCTGAAAATCCTTTCCTCTCAATGCCAAGGCTGCCTCTGAAGCGTCATGTTAGTCTCTCTGTGTTCCCAAAGCTTGGCTGGCATTGAAAAGACAACATGTTTTACTGGTAATTTTTCTAATAATGATTTTTTTGAAGCCTAATTTTCCAAACACAAAAATGCTTCCATTCCCCTTTATTGTAACGATAAATTCACGTCCTATGTGTATTTAATAGTAAATAGACAAAATTTATTTATTTTTTTAAATATCTATTTGATACATTTCATATAAACATTTACAAAATATGGTTATTTGTTTTTTTTTTAAAATAGTTTAAATGTTGCTTTGATGGTATATTAGGCTGTAGTTGCCAATCGCTTGCTAGGTTAATTGTATGTCAGGATTGCAACATTATGTTTAGCTGTCATCTTGTTGTGAACAAATACTCAGCAAGCATCTATTTTGTATCTTAGTGTATTGTATTACTGCCACAAGTAAGGCAAGTAGCCGGTGCATTTTAGGTGCAAATGCCATTCCTTTAGACCACAAACTTAAGAAAGTATCCACCTAAATCTTTGCTGCTAACTTTACTACACTCTTTCATGTGTAAGTAGGGGAGTCACAGAGATCATAAATTGGATTTGAGTAAAGTTTTAAAAACCATGAGTTTGAAACCACCAGCCGCTCCTTGGGAGAAAGAGACTAGTCTTGGAAAACCCCACAGAGGCAGTTAGCTTGTTATATAGGGTCACTGAAAGTTGATAGCAGTGAGATTGGGTTTTTAACTTTTTTTTTTTTTGGGGGGGGGGGGCATCACTGCCCTCAGGTGGTGGGAGTAGGAGGCCCAGCCTTTGCTCCGTGGAGCTGGAATCGAACCTTCATCCCAGTGGGCCGCAGTCCCGCGAACAACCACTATACCAACGGGGCTCAGCCCCCGGTTTTTAACTTGTAAGGTATTACATACACATTGCTATAAAGTGATTTATCAGAATATACTGATAATGCAGGCCTGTACCCTTTGGGGTAGGGGAGCGTCATTAGTGAGGTTCTCCAAGCTTACTGCTGATGGCTGGTCCCCAAGCCTAATCCATGGGAAGGGGAGCAGCTGTGGGCCACAGCTCCCAAGTCTCTCACCGGACATGTTCCAGAGGGACCCAGCTGCAGGTTTGTCTGCAGTTGCACAGGAAGTCTGTAACCGCAGCTGCTTCAGATCTTCCGTCCTTTCAGTTCTTGGCACTCGCAGCTCTCCTGTGTGGCTTGTGGTTCGGGGTTCAGAGAGCTGCTGGAATGGTGCCCCCTCGTGGTCTTTTGATTGGGGCTGTTAAGACAGAAGGCTAAGGAATTAAGACCACGCATGGAATTGAGAAGAGCATGTACTATAGGGGCAGTTACTCAATCCGAGCACCAAGCCTTTTGTAGCTATAACAGGATACAAACAGAATTGTTATATTTCACTTCAGAAAACTCCTCTTAAAAAGCAGCTACTTGCAAAGACTGTGATGTGTGAAAGGGCCAATCTCCTTCATAAATAAAGAGCTTTTATTGGCCCTGCGAAATAAAGGGCCAATAATTTGGTAGGGATTTGGTGGGCAGGAGACATCAACAGATAGGACTTAGAGAAAGGAAAACAAGCCTTTGAAATACCAGGAGCTTCAGAAGCAGCTAGGAAAAAAAACGAATTAAAATGACAACAGTTTCTCCATGAATGACGGGAGCCCCCTCTACAAAAGAGGCAGCATCCTTGAGCCCTCACAGACCTTGAGCACATCCAGGACGCGGGGCTTGATAAAAGAGAAGGGCAGGGACAAAGAAGCACCCCCCAGCGAGCTAGACGGAGACAGTGGCTGCACAAATGAGCCGAGGCCTAGCACTTGTGAGGCTTGTGCATGACCAGGCAGTGTTGCGTCCTGCTGTGCAGCCCCAGACTCCTCGGAGCTGACTCATAGCATCTAACCACCCTTACTTATAAAAGAAGACGGCACCCAGGCCACAGCGCTAAGGGCATTGCTAGGGGCATGGGTTTGTTGGCCACGTTCATCTTTTGTGAATGAGAAAAAGCTACCCATTCCTATCAAATTATTTTCTCCCCTTCTCCACTTCCCAGGGCCGTGATGATTCCTCCTATTGTTGCCCTCTTGGTCCTGCGTCACCAACACTTTGTGTGCCAAACCTTTCCGTTGAATGGTGCTTTACAAAGGGGCTCTGGTTACTCAGAGGCCAGAGCGTTCACCTGGGCATTGAATGTTGCTTTGTGGGGGGCGGGGAGAAAGATGCGGCCGGCTGCTTCCACAAAGATTTATACCCCAAACGCTTTGCCACGGAGCTCATTCTGACTCACAGTGACACTGTGCCATTAAGTAGAACTGCCTGGGAGAGTTTCCGAGGCTTTGCCGACTCTTTTCCGATGTCAGTCCCTTTAGTCTGTCTCCTAATGGATTGCTCGCTTCACTTCTGAGCTCTGAGAGCTCTAGATGTCATTCCCTCCTTTGTCAGCTTGGAAGTTCAAACCAGCAGCTGCTCCACAGGAGAAAGAAAAGGTTTTTTACTCACACCAAGAGTTGCCATTTCAAAAACACACAGGGTCAGTGGGGGTCACTGTGAGTCGCCATAGACTTGATGGCAGAGAGGTGGGGGTTTTGAGGGCCCCACAAGGACCTGGTAATATTCTTTCGAAAAGACAAGGGCTATGAAGACCCTATGGGGCAGTCACACTTTGACACATGGGTCACCACCACCAACGGATTAGTCTGAATCCTGCAGGGTGATTTTCCATGTGGGAAACCTGTCTTGATAAGAGTACCATGGTCTATATAGAGGTCATGGTGGTGGGTTTTGCCTGTCTTTCTTTGGATTCCAGAAGTAATTTTGGACCCTGCATGGTGGTGATGAAGATGAGGTGATGAATTCAGCAAAATCTGAAAGGATTAACCCTGGAGGAGTCTACAGTGTTAGACTGTTTCAAGTGCTAGGAGGGGTAAATAAATAATAAACTAAGTTTTCAAAGACAATCAAAGAAACTCATAAAGGAGGGAAGTGATTGTTTGGCACGTGCCTTTGGCTTCTCGCTGGACAATTTTGGGTGTTCAGCATAGAGCTGAAAGCAATCTAAAGAGGAACTTTGGGAAAAAAATCCCCACCCCCACCCCAAAGGGTTTTGCAGTTTAGATACGGACTATTGTAAAGAAAGAAGTCACGAGCAGACTTTCCTCCTGCAGAGTAAGGCTGGGCGATGAAGCCCACAGTCAATGTTTACTCACCATGCGGCTTGAGTTTGGAAAGGCTCAGGGCACTCTCCTTCTTCATCAATTTATTTATTTATTGTTCAAACCAGAGAGGGGGAAGGAACTATCAGTCCGTTTTGTGCCTCTTCCGCAGACGGACTCCCAAGTCCTCGGCTCTCCCCGGCTGTCGTGGGTGTGCCATTCTTGCTCTGTGGGTCAGACTGCAGCAGTTGGGTGGGTTTGGGGATGCTCCCACAGGCTAAGGGCTCAGGTTGCGGGCGCCCTCGAGGGCAAAGGGGAGAAGGAATTAGGCCGCGCTTCCTTTTATTGAGCTGTCCCACCACCCTTCAACTGATGCGCAAGCTGCAGAGGGGTCTGTGTTAGTTCCAACCATCAGGTCTTTGTTCAAGCCAATAGCAAAGGGCAAAAATGGGGGAGCAGTTATCCTTTAAGGAGGTTACAGGAGGCCGCTGCTTAACACTCCTGTTGAACTCAGCACTTGGCGTGGTCCCAGCTAGTTTAAAAAAAAAATCACTGCCATCAGCTGATTCCACCTTACAACCATGAGGCAGAGAATTTCTGAGATTAAATTATCAAGGGAACCTCACAACATCATCTATTTTTCTGTGTCGGAGCTAGTGGGTTTGAACCACCAACCTTATAGTTTAGCAGTCCAATGCTTGGCACCCCGCCCATTTTTGCATCTGAAGATCCTTATATTAAATAGCAATTTTGTGGATTTCTGGCGTAGTTATTTTTTTTTTGTCTGTGTTGATGGTAAATGGGTCAATGCACAGAAAGCTTACAAGATTGGTTCTGTGCCCCTCTGACCAAAGTGGTTAGGGCATGACTGAATTGTGGGACTCCAGCATCCCAAGGGCTTGTCCAAAGCTTAACTGGCCTTTGGGAAAAGATTTGCATAACACCTCCTGTTGTGTCACCCCAAATAAGTTATGAGGTTTTTTGGTTTTTTTTTTTTTGGTTTCTCAGGCATGTAAACTACAGCTGAGCCTTGTGGTGAGAGCAAGTCCTGAAGGAATGATGTGCTGGCCAAAAGGCCAGTGGGTTCCCCTAGACAGAGCCCAGACAAATGAGTGGCGTGCTCATCCCAAAGACGGGGGCAAGGAGAGCGGCAGTGTGACTGATGTGTCTTGTGTACAGCCCCAAGGAGAAGGAGCTAGAAGGGGTTTCCTGCTTGAAGCAGCCAAGCGCCTGACCCTTTTACCGCACCATTAGCTGCTGGAGTGTTGAGTTCAGGGCTGGCCATCCTCAAAGCTTACAGCCCATCCCACAACGTAGGGCAGAAGTGAGGCATCAAGATTCTTCTCCTGAAGCTGAAGAGCCCTGTTGGTACTTGACAAAACCTGCAAGGCAGCAGTGGAACCTACCATTCACTCTGCCTTTCTGGGCAGTTCTACCCTGCCCTGTCGGGTCATTATGGCTCCATCAGCGCAAATCCTTTGTTTGGTTCTTTTTAATTTCACCCAGAGCTGACTGGCTGAAAACTGTAGGGCTATCTACACAGCTGGGTTTTCTTTTTCCCATCCAGAGCAGCAGCTGCCTCTTATGTGTCAAAGCAGCTCACGCAGGACCTGACAGATAATTTGATTGAATTCCAAGGTAGTTGGTCATGTAGCTCTTTTGCTTATTTTAATTTGTAGAGACCCTTCCATTAAATCCTAAATAGGACAAGACATTCACCTAATGACACCTGTGGCTTGACGCCTGATGAGAGCTGTCCACCTGTGCTCTGCCCACTTCTCCTTTTGAACACTGTGTCTTGTGCAGCATGTACCCAATGCAATGCATCGTTTCATCTCTCGACTGCTACTTCCATGAGCACTGAGTGGGGGCCCAAGCAAGACAAAACCCTTGAAAACTTCAGCTCTTTATCTTGATGTTAGCCATTGGTGGAATTGTGAGAAATAATATATATATATTCTCTATTTTGAGTTTCAATCCAAAAAGACGGTTGGAATCCTTGATCTTCATCAGCAAACTACACAGTCACTATAACCATCATCCCCCCCACCAAAAAAAATTTAAAAAGAGCCAATATTCAACCACTTCAAATGAACAAGAACCAATGGTACTGAAGTAAGAAGTTCAAGGTGCCATGAAAGCATTAGCCAAAACTAAGGCCAGTATATGATGGAATACCAACTGAAATGTTTCAACAGATGCTGAAACACTCATCTTATTAGCTACCTGAGTGATTGAACATTTTTTGGGGGGTGGGGGAAGGGGTGGGGAGTGGTGGTTAAAATCGAGAACAATACAGTGTGCTTTGGTGGACTTAATCATAACTTGGGTTCAGTAAATAGTTAAGTTTTTTTTAATCGTTTTATTGTGGGGTCAGCCATATGGTTCGCTCTGTGCTTTGGCTGCTCTGAGTGGGAATATCGCCTGCAAGGATTGGTGGTCCAGGATGTGCTCCACTCTCCCTTCTTCCCCCGTCATTTGCTTCCGTGTGCTCTGATCAGACATGTACCTCTCCCTGAGCTGCAGCGCAGTGCTGTCCTCCAAAGTGAATTCTCTTTTTTGGGGGGGTGGGGGTGGTTGCAGGGGGACGTACGGATGTCCACAGTTTGGGTTTTGGAGGATTTATTTCAACCAGGGATCCCCAGCTGCCCTGGAGTCCATCCGCACGCACAGCAGCCCTGTCCGACAGACTGAGACTGCTCCCTCCTCCCTCGGGTTCTTAAAGCCGGCTCAGTGAAAGCTGCCGTGAAGTAGACATAGTTACTTCCTGGCGTTGTCACGTCGTCAAATCTTAGTCTCCTGCATTAGAACCTTTAATACTAACTTTAGATTGACCAAAAGAAAAGTCAGGCTTGCACGGGATTTAAAACAGAACCAACCCAGTTGCCGATGCTGAGTTGATCCCAACTCTGGGTGACCGCATGCTTGTCAGGCAGCACGGTGCTCCAGGGTAACATCTGGCAAGTAAGAATGCCAGGCCTTTCTTAAAAGGTGCCACCGAGCAGCACCGCCAACCTTCCCCTGAGCAGTCAAGCATCCTAATTGTCTGTCAGGGACTGTACCTTTTCGGCACGCCACTTAACTCTTGTTTCCTCATCGGTGAAAGATAGGCTCTGTGGTTATTACAGGTGGCTGTAAAGCAACCCTTGGAATAAGGCCAGGCTGCTAGTAAGTACGTAATCAGTTACGTGTTAGTGATTATCATGGTTGGAGCTGTGTTTGTTGAAGTGCAGCGTCACCAGGGCTTTGACGACACGGAACCCCAGACCCGCAGCTGTGCGCCACCTCCCCCTTTGTTGGAAAAATCGCCTCTTTGATGGAGAGTTTTGCCAAGTAATGAGCAATGTGGGAACTGGATTCCAGTTCACAGTCACCCCACACTGCCGAGCCGAACTGCCTGGCTGGGTTTTCTTGGCTGTAATCTTCATAAGAGGGCATCTCACCAGGTCTTTCAGGGGTGGGTTAGAACTTGTGACCTTTCAGTAAGCGTTGTGCCAGCAGGGCCCCTTGGGATAAGTACTAAGTTTGCATAGTTATATGTCTGCCCACCTGAAGATCCCTGGTGGGGCTCTCTGGTAAACTGCTGGCTTCAGTGCTCTGAGGTTCAGGCTCTCCTCTCCAAGGAAGGAACATGAGGCTGTTTGCTCCAGGGAAGATTCACATCCTCAGAGTTCCTACACAGGGATGCTTCGAGTCAGAATTGACTTGATGTCAGTGGATTTGGGGAGTGTATTCAGTAACCCAAGCATATTGGTCATTGCACAGTCTCCGCGACAGATTTGGTCTGAGTTAAGGGAAATCGATTGGTTATCTGCAAATTTGGATAACATTTGTTCCTCCAGATTTCCACCTGTTTTTGCTGGTGGGATTGCTTTTCACTTACTTAAATGGATGCCATCTGTGTGAAAAACTTAGAGTGGATTTTTGATGGTAAACAAATATCACAACAACTTTAGAAGAACTGTAAAGATTGATGCACAGATCTAAGTGAACCAGAGGCCCCGCTTTCATCTTCATTCTTTGAAGTTTCAGTGAAATTCGGGGGTCTTGGTAAGGTAACATGTTCAACTGTGCCCGCCCACAGCCTTGGGATGTAGCAAACAGAAGGGAGTTAGACAAGAAAATGACAGGTCCACAGATTTTATAATTACCTAGAGCCTTCGATGACAGCACCTTTATTTCTAGATCAAGTCTGGGTTGACTCAGGTTTTGCGTTCTGTGACGTCCCTCATCCCCAAATCCACAGCCCCCCCAATCAAATCCAAGGATGTTTTTAATGCTTTTCCATGTTCAGATACAAAAGTGCCATCAAAACCAAACCAAATCAGTCCACTTCAAATAATTTACAGTTGTGTCAAAATATTATTGTTCCACACGCGCATGCTGTGCAGGCAGTTACATCTGCATTGACTAGTGTCAGGAAACAGGCTCTCTTCCTGAAGCTCAAATCAAACGCAGCCCTTTCAGATGTGCTTGCTTTCTTCTTTTCCCTAAAGCTGAGCAAAAAAAGCTTCCAAGCATGCCTCTCTGTCCCTGTCATACCCCACTGCAGAGCAAAAGAGGCCCATCAGCGTATGCGGTATGGGATCACACAAAGCATGTGGGCTTGAGCTCATTTGGGCACGGCGTTCCCACTCTAGTTGGGGTTCTCCCACCCACCCCGTATGGAGTGTTGGCTAATGCTCAGGCCCATGCTGCTGGGAATCCAACCATGGCACGTCCTAAAGGGCAGAGAGGAAAAGTGCTCACTCTTGACTTAGCAGGCAGAGGAAATGGAAACTGCAGCGCAGGGTGAGGGCCAAGGGCCGAGGCGCTGCTCTTACGGCCGCTGACTGGCAGGGCTCTTAGGCCATTCCCGTGGGTTCTGTTCACACGAAGAGCCGTATGAGGCCAAGGAGTATTTTGTGGATGCACAGCCAGGGCTTCTTTTCCAGAGCTCCCCCAGCCTATCAGCACATCACCAGCAACATCCTCGTCCTCTTTGCCCCTCCTCGGTGCACATATGCAAGGAGCACGCATACATTGCATTCGTCTCACTGTTCACTCGTGGCTTTGGGAATGGCTGATGGAAGAGAGGGGAGAGCCTGCTGCCTCCACTGCCGCTCACTACCGATAGAGGCGAAGAAGGGGCTCAGGGACCAATTCTCAGTGGACTGATGCCTCTACTAACATTGTAACCCACCACCAAGACAGGAGCTTTTGGGTTCTTCCCAAAACGCCCTTGCTTGGGGGAGTGTGCCTCTGCATCGCACCCCTAACATGTTCTCCCCACCCTCTCACCCCCGCGTTGTCTTCTTCTGTGCAGTCTTCGGTGTGCGCCAAGATCGTGCAGCTCCTGGGACAGAATGAGGTCGACTGCCACCAGAAGCAGGTGGTCATCCTTAGCCAGGACAGCTTCTACCGGGTCCTCACTCTAGAGCAGAAGGCCAAAGCCCTGAAGGGCCAGTTCAACTTCGATCACCCAGGTGAGTGCAGGGCAGGGTGGTGGTGTTTGGGGGTAGCAATTACTGTGATACATCTGCAAGGAAGTCTTTTTAACAGTTCTCTCTGGCTCTTGCGCGCATTCTCTCCTGTTAACTACTTGACAGGGTCATTATGAGTGTGTTAGTCTGGGTAGACTCGAGAAACAGATTCATAGCCACGCATATGGATATAAGGGAAAGGTTTATATACAAGAGGAATGCAACATTGAGAAAGCATCCCAACTCAGTCCAGTCCAAGGTCATAAGTCCGATATTAGCCCATATATCCGATACCAGCCTATAAAGTTTCCTTCCGACTCACAAAGTCACAGACTAGTGGGTGCAAAGTCCCAGCTCTGGCAGGAGTTCCCTCCTAGCTCCTTGTTTCCAGGGCTCAGGCTCCATCAGCAGTATCCATTGGCTGTAGAAGCATCTCAGCACTGACAGGGGTCTCTCTGTGGCTTTTCCGGCTTCAGAGGTCTGGTTCCATCAGGGTAAGGTCGTGTGGCTTCTCCTTGGCTCCTCTAGTTCCTCAGACGCTGCCATCTTGTCTTGTCAGTCAAACGTCTCCCAACAACTGCGGGGATGGAACTACCATGAGACTTGCCAGAAGTCTCAGGAGAAAGCCATGCCCACACAGAGGCCTCATTGGCTATTTCCAGATTGACAGGCTAGACTCCACACCCACACCCCAATCATGAAATTGACATCACGAATACATGACCGCCACAATGAGGCTTATAGAAAAGAAAGACTGCTGAATGAAGCCTGTTATGCTCTGTTGGATTCCCTGTCTGAAACCAGGGCGACATGGTATGCCCATATGATTTGTGGTAGGCCAGGGCCGTCATCTCTGAGCGTGCACTGGCATGTGTGAGAAACTCACTGGCTAGCAGAAAGGGAGATGACGGTGTGGGCTGGCTGCTGGCTGCTGCTGGGTGGCTTTGCCCAGACAGCCTCAGAAGAGACCATCGCTTGCTTAGCTGGTCAGTGGTTTGAGCCTCCCAAGTCCCAAGCATCAAGTCCTGGGTAGTGCAAGCGTTAATGTGTTAGATCCATAAATGGGAAAAGAGGGATGAATGCACCCCGCGGTGCTTTGGAAGACGACAGGCTTGGGGCCCTGTAGGAACCCTGTAGAGAGAGCACAGTTGTGCTTTGTTCCGACACGCGTGGGGGTTGGTCTGATGAGAGCCGTGCATCTGAACTCAGGCGCACATTCTATTTTGGGACATGGTGCTTTTCATTCTGCACTGGATTGGACAAGACTTTTCCAGGTGTGACATTGGCCTGGCACAGGCGCTCTGGGCCCCCTTGCAGGAGAAGTCATTTTAAAGTGAAGATGCATTTTAGCTCACTCTGCTTTCCTCCAGATGCCTTTGATAACGAACTCATCTTCAAAACGCTCAAAGAAATTACGGAAGGGAAAACGGTCCAGATTCCTGTGTACGACTTCGTCACGCATTCCCGGTAAGTGAGTTGTCCACCACTCCTGCTCCTCTGACTGTCTCCCCGGACCTAAGACGCCCCCTGTGCTTCCTGCTTCTAAGGGGGTAGGGCAGCATCAACAGGCCTAGGAGTTGTTTCATCCAGGCGCTTCCTGGAATAGTGCGGCTCTCACCTTTGTGAACCAAAGGCTGGGCTAATGGGTTTGAACTCGGTGAGGAACTGACCATTTGTTCTGCTTGGCTTCCCTGAGCTGCTGTTCCTGGAACAAGATGTTGAGCAGGGTTAGAGGGAGGGCAGGAGAAAAAGAAGACTGCTCCCTCTGCTTCTGGTTTGCTTGGGGATGGGATGCTCCAAGGGTCCATCCCACAGACATGGTCCAGCCCTCCAGAAAGCTGCGGGGCCAGGCTTGCATCCTGTGGCTCTTCTTGTGTATTAATCACGGTCCTCCAGTGAAGCTGTTAATGATCTTGATAATAGGAGGAGGGTCTTGACACACACATACACACACACACACACACACACACACACGTCCCTACCCCCCCCACCACTGTGACAGCAATAGGTCCCGAGGGGGTGGGGCGACTCTCATTCTACTCCTGCCTGGACCTGCAGGGCTGTCAGAGCTCACCCTCAGTTTTGATTGTCTTTGGGACCTTCCCAGTGAGACTCAGTGGTATTTCGTACCAAGTACAGTTCCTTGAATTCTCTGGGCTGGTGGTTATTAAGCAGATGTTTGTTTATTTGTTTTTTCCGTCTTCACTTCCTCATGTCCGCATTCTTCTCTTCGTCCTTCTTGGTCCCTTTTTCTTTATTGTTTGGATGGAAGTTAAGGTCTTGTAGTTTAGTGTCCATCGTCTCTCTCTTGGTCAACAGCACGTATCTTTTTCTCACATGCTTAATTTTGCCAGAGGGAGATGGTGAGGGACCCAGACCCCCTGATCTCACAGTGGAGCGGTTTCCCTGCTCCTTAACCCCTCATCTCTGTCCCCCGCAGCATTACCTTTTATGTACTGGGGAGGCAAAGCACAAAAGTTCATACACCATTCCTTCTGAATCAATCGCTTTTCTCATCAGGTCCTGACAGATGGTGTAGGGAGAGAAGGATTTGATGTCGCCCCGTTGGGCTAACAAGATTGCTCATGGGGCTGGGAGATGGACCCTGGACTGAAAATGGCTCCGCCTGCCTTCAGTCACAGGCATGAGAAGCTTAGCTGCTGTTGTAGAAGCTGGAGCAAGAGTCAGCGGGGTCAAGTCCAGGGCGCCACTACACGTGAGCCCAAAGCCTGTCTCTTGTGAGGGTCTGAAAATCTTGGTGTGTGCTTCACTTACATGTTCCACTCCCATCAGGGGTGCCAGAAAGGGATTCTGGGAAATGCCCTTTCTCACAAAGAGGGGAGTGGAGATGGCATGTCGACAAGAAGCAAGTGGGGGTGGGGACACCAGCTGAGGAATCGGAGGAAGTGTGATAACTGAAGCGAGTGCAGGAGGAAGGGCTGGAGTCCTGAAGACAGGTTTCACAGAGGAAGCAGTGTGAGAAGGATAAGCTGTTGTTGGAGAAAGGGGTTTCAGACTCAGCTCAGCCGTGTGCCTTCAAGCAAGTCTCTAGCACTTTAAGCCCCTGGGCTGGGCCTCCGCCTGTGTTAAGGTGGAAGTTTACCACGTGGGCAAGTGTTTAAAGAAAAAAATATAAATCCGAGTTCTGCCAACAAACAAGGGTGGCTAAGAGCACTCCACTTCATCAGAAAGTATGCCCAGAGGGGTGGGGTGCATTTTGTTCACTCTGTGGGCTCGTGAGTCTAACCTTGTAAGTGCCCAGTGGCATCAACCCTGCCCCCTCTTTCCAGCCAGGCCTCTGGTTCTGCAGCCTCTGGATACCTGCTTCTCACCGACTTAGGTTATCTCTGGTGTTGCATCTCTCAGGCCTAGACCAGTGGTTCTCAACCTTGCTAATGTTGCAACCCTTTCATCCAGTTCCTCATGTTGTGATGACCCTTCCAATCCTAAAGTTATTTGCGTTGCTACTTCATAACTGTAATTTTGCTACTGTTGGGAATGAAGTGACAGGTCATTGGACTCCCGAAGGGGTCACGAACAAGGTTGAGAAGCGCCGGTCTAAGCAGTTCTCAGCAAAGAACCTCAGGTGCAGAGGATGTGTTCCCTCTGGCTTTTCCTTGGTTGGCAGTGAGGTCCGGGTGTCATATCTTTCTGCTTGTCTGGAGGTGGGGTGGGGTGGGGTGGTGGTGTCAAGACCGACCTAGCCCGATGTAGGGATATTGAGCATCCTATTTGCATGGCTTCACCACCACAACAGCACCATGCTCCTCGATCGTATTATTAGCAAGCTTTTCCATCCTCTTGTAGGCCACGGACACTTTCTTTGCATAATTCTAGTCAACCATTCAGTGGGGGTTTACAAGGCAGTGGCTAGAAAGGCAGGCCACATGAAAACAATCCATCCGCACATCCGCCCCCCC
>PVJH01021230.1:0-39058 GCA_004026705.1 Nesogale talazaci
GACATAAGTTACTATTTCCATCACAGTGCACTGGTAGGAATGACTAAATTGCCCCATGGGGACATTTGTACCTATTTCTTGATGGTTCCAAAGATGAAAGTTAATTTATGAAATCAGTTTGTGTGATTAAGACAAATTTATTACCCCTAATAAATTATATATTTGATTCAACATTCAGGCTCGGTGAAAAAATTAGATGATTAGTAGCAGCACACATATATTTTATTATTAATTTGTTCATTTGAAATTTAATAATTCTGGGTATGTCATATAAATTATTTTAAATTATGTTCTACCCTTAGACACAAATCCAACCTATATCCTGGCATTTCTCTACTCGTCATATACAGTGTCTTTAGAAGTTAGGATGGGACTTGGCAAGTTATTGTGAGGGGGGAGTCACCCATCATCAGCTATCTGTAAACAATTATTGATTATTAGCAGACTGTGGATGTTTAAATGGTCCTTTCAGGAAAGAAGAGATGCCTTACTATCAAATGTATGCTTTTGATGTGATCATAGGGGAGAACAAGGCTAATCAATTTCTCAGTCACAAACCCACAAGGAGACAGCCCAGAAATCTGTGGAGACTGCTGATTTTCAGCATATTTTACCCCACAAGGAGGCAAACGGCTTTGGAGCATACATAACTGCCTGTCCCCACAGTCGTCAGAAACCTCATAAAGTGCCACTGCTCCCCAGCTCCCCATTGTGGGGGTAGAGTTGTTTATCTTTCTTTAGCAAGCTCTGCAAAAAGGAGAACAGTTTTCCAGAACTTAGATGAACAGTCTGGGCTCACAAAATAACATTTGGTTTTCTCACAGTAGCAATTTTAGGCGACACTAGTGCTCGGCTAGAAAGCTGAACACAAGTTATAAACAACCATTCACAGAACCGCTGGGTGGACACTGCGATGGCACCAACTTTTACGTGCCCCACCTCCATTGTAGAATCCGCGTGACATTCGGCTCGGTGGAAGCAGGAGGCAGTTGTACCAGGGGTGCTGATGTGTTATTTCTTGCTGTGCTCAGCATCAGGCAGTAGGCTGAATTAGTTATATTCAAATGCAGGCTGTGATGAGGAAAATCACAAGCTAAAAGGAATACCTTGAAGGACAGTTTTGTCAAAGGAAGGGCAGATGGAAATCAGATGAAAGAACTGAAGCAAAGAAAGTGGCTATCAGCTAGGGAAGCACTCTGCTTCGTGTCCATTGTCTCCTGAAAATGCTTGGTGCTGGTAATAAGATGATTAGGTGTCAGAGGAATGTGTACTTCTAAAATAGCTTCCAAAATTGTATTTCCATGACATAGACGGCTTGAGGAAAAGGAGCCCTGGTGGTACAACTGCTGAATGCTTGACTTCTAGTGAAAAGTTGGTACTTCAAAGTTACCCACTACAAAGATGTGGTGATCTGCTTCAGTGAAGATCAATTCAGTAAAGGCTCCATTTCAGCCCATAGCAACCCTATAAGATGGGGTTGAACTACTTCTTTTGAATGTTTAACACTGTAACTCTGGACAGAAGTAGAAAATCTAATTTTTTCTCTCACAAATGGGCTGATGGTTTCAAACTGTTGACCTTGTACTTGCACCTGATTCATAACCATTATATCACCAGAGCTCCCATTTATAGTCAATATTATGCTGGAAGTTCTAGTCAGAGCCATCAGGCATGAAGTAGAATTCAACAGCATTTAAAAAGGCAAAGTTCTAGTCAGAGCCATCAGGCATGAAGTAGAATTCAACAGCATTTAAAAAGGCAAAGAATAAGTAAAACACAACTTTCAGATAATATGATTGTGTTCATTGAAAGTCCCAAAGTCTCAGAAAGCATCTTTGAAACACTTTTATGACTGAAACTGATTGCAAAATCCAGCAAAGTGGTAGGGTACAAAATCAACATAAAAATAGGTTGTTTTCTTTAATGCTAACAAAGAGAGTTTGGAAAAGGAAATCAGGAAAACAATACCGTTCATAATAGCCACCCAAAAGAATAAATATTTAGGAATAAATGTAAACAAAAGAGTTATATAAAGAAAACTGCCAACACTAGTAAAAGAAACCAAAAGAACCCAAGCAAACTGAAGGATGTATCATGATCATGGATAAGAAGACTCAGCATTGTGAAAATGCTAATACTACACAAAGCAATACAGACACAATACAATCTTCCTCAGATTCCAACACCATTTTTTAAAAAGATGGAAAAAGGAAAATAGACCCCAGATAAGCAAAGTATTCATTTAAATAAAAAGACACCACTCACTTCCCAATCTCAAAACCTACTATACAGCCACAGTAGTCAAAACAATCTGGAATTTGGTACACTAATAGACAAATAGACCAGTGGAACACAACCGAAAATTTAGAAATGAATCCAACAACTTATAGAGAGTTGATCTTTAACAAAGGACCAGCATACATTAAAGGATAAACACTCTCTTTAATTGGATATTCATTTGCAGAGAACTGAAACAGGGCCAATATTTCCTGTTATATTCGAAGCCCTAAATGTAAAACCTATAACTATAGAAGTAATCAATGAAAAACTAGAGACAAACCTAAGGGCCCTAATAGATGGAATAGACATATTATCACACATAATAATTTTCTAAAATCCACAAAAATGAGAGAAGACAAGCTGAATGGCTTAGGACCTTATAAAAATTAGAGAATTGTGTGGATCAAAAGATCTCACCAAAAGAGTCAAAAGGCAATCCACAAATTGGGGTGACATACTAGACCCAGGATTAATCTCTAAAATTTATAGTATACTTCAATCTGCCAACAAGAAAAAGTCAAATAATTCCATTTAAAAATGAGCAGACTTTTTACCAAAGAAGACATCCAAGCATGCAAGAAGCATGAAGAGATGCTCACTGTCACTAGTTTCTCTCCTCCCTTAATAGCAAAGTTCAGAAAACAACAGATAACAAATGCTGGGAAGGGTGAGAACACTCATCTAGTGCAGATGGGACTGTATAATGATGTATCTAATTTGGTGCTTCCTCAGAAAGTTGAGATTAAAATTAACTTGTGACCCAGCAATCCCTCCACTTGGTATTCAGCCTAGGGAAATAATGGCCATAAACAAAAAGATATATGAAAATTCACTTTTCTCACAGCATGTTCATAAAAGAAAAATGATGGAAACAACTTCAATGTGCATCCATAGAAGAATGATATGTTTGGTACATACACACACAGAAATACTTGGTAGTATTAAGAACAATAATAATGAATCTGTGAAACATAACATGGATGAACCTGGAGGACATTATATTGAGTAAAATTAGTCAATCATAAAAGGGCAAATATTGTTTTAAAGAACTGCTATAAAAAGTCAAGGTTTTCACCCTAAAGTAAACATTGTTTGGTTGCTATCAGGGGCAGGAGGGGAAGTGATGGGTAGCTTATGGGTTGGAGAGTAAAGACAGGCAAATATCAACTTAGGGGAAGAAAGAGGATGCACACATTTAAGAAGGAAGATGACAAAAAGTGAGGGAGAAAAAGACATGCAAGAACTCAAGAGTTCAAGGTTAAAAATATGAAAACTTCTTAGACATTACCACATATCCTAAGACAATAAATTGCTGGGCCCAGTCTCTGGAGACACACCATAGATCAACTGGCATAACTCGGGTTATAAAAACAGTGTCCAACATCCTACACTGCTGAATAACGACTGGGACTTTTCAAAACTTATGAGTAGTCATCTATGTAGCTAATGTTACAGTCACTAGGAAAGACGAGTAATTTAAATGAAAAGACATATGTAAATAATTGATCCACAAAAGCATCAGTCTCCACTAGCTTGATCCAGAAGATCTAGATGGTGCCCGGCTCCCACCGCCAATGACTTTTAAAAAGAATCATAGGAGATGGTTGTGGATAATGTGGGGGAAAGTGGGGATCAGAACTGAAAACTAAAAAAGAAACCAGGCTTATTGTTCCAATAGAAAACTTGGTGGTACCTTCCACGATTATAGACTGTGCTTTCCCTCACGTTAGAATAATCAACCATTAAAGATCGAAAGGACTGAATTAAACCAAGGACGGAAGTTTAGGAAAGAAGGAGGCATGGGAATAGAAAATACTTGGAGGAAGTAGGATACAGGATGGTACATTAAGGGCAATTAAACGGATAAGCTGAAACAAAATGTGCGTAAATAGTTTAATGCAAAACTCATAATCTGCTTCATAAGCCTTCAGCTAAATCACAATAAAAATGTAAAAAGTATTATCGATGCACTATAAATCCTACTCCACACAATTTATTAGTAGAATAAAATTATATTTGTTATGCACCTAGGGCTATTTCGTTTTTAACAGAGTTATGTAAGTTAACCCACTCTCCTCTCTCTGTCTTACAAGAACTAGGAGTTGAATAGGGCCAGCATACCTATTCAGTGTGAACACGTTGGGAAAGTTAATCTTTTCAATCATCTTTAACTTTTTATCTTCCCTCACCTGGAATGAAGTCATGCACTCAACATACCAGCTTGTTTATGGAAAATAAGCACTGACATGATTCTTCAGCAGACATATTGAAAGGGGTAAAATTAACCAATCATTTTGGGGGAAATAAGTAGGAACTGAATGGGTGAGTTCAAGATGAGGGAATGGAGGCTTTGAGGAAAATGTAGATAGGGAAGAAAAGGAAATGAAACGAAATGAGTGATGCCAAGGAAGAGAAGGAAGAGAGAGAGGGTGAGTGAGGTTCCACTAACATGCAACTGAGCCACATTTTCCCTGGGCTATTAGCTATATTACATCACCTTCTCTCCTTATTCCCCAAACCAGGGGTCCTCAAACTTTTTAAACAGGGGGCCAGTTCACTGTCCCTCAGACTGTTGAAGGGCCAGGCGATAGCCAAAAACAACAACAACAACAAAAAAAAAAACAACTATGAACAAATTCACTGTGGGCGGCCTGGAGTGAGTTGACTGCTAAGTAGGACAGGCAGTGTGACAAAAACACCCAGCGGGTTAGATAAATGTCCTTGGTGGGCCTCATGTGGCCCGCGGGCTGTAGTCAAGCAGCTTACTGAGTCATGTTTTTGGAGCCAGGTGGTTTTTGCTGTCACAGCATCTATACCACCTGGAGACGTCCAGCCTCATTAACTGTCAGACTCATATGGTGATTTTTACCTTTTTCAGATATTTCAAAGGGAGGAATACAAAGAAATAAGCATGGTGGCATGGATTACAATCAGAGGTGAAAAACATACAGGCCCTTTCCCTTCTGTATTTCCATAATGTCAATTCTGAACATCTGCAACTTCCTCTCCTCCTGTTTTTGCTATCTGGTGCTCCTATCATAGAAACGCGACAAGCAGGGAGTTTTAACAAGCAGACGTTTCTTCTGCTACAACATTGAAGGCTAGAAGTCCAAAATCAAGGCAGCAGTTCTGAAGGCTCTGTGACAAACTGCCCGTCTCTGCTGTCCTAGCATTGTTGGAGTGCTTGGCATGAAATCTCTGTTTCCTCCACTCTTCCTTGCTGACTTCTTTGCCCATTCTGTTCTTCGTTATCTCAAAGGTAATGGGTTTAAAATGTGCTAAACAGACCAAAGAAGTCTTGCAAGTATAAGGGTTAGGATGAACAATACTTTTGGGGTGTGTGTGTGTGTGTGTGTGTGTTCGTGTGCATGCACAACTCCATCCATAACCGTGCCCTGCTCTCTTTCCAACTCCCATAACTTCCCCCACTGCCCCTCTCCCCCCACCTCCCACCATCCCGCTTTCCCTTGCATGAGAGTGCCATCTGATGGGAACTCAAACTGTGCATCAATTGTGCCAAGCTACATCTGGATAGTCCTATCAGGGCCACATTTCCAAGCAGAGCCCAACATTTCCACTCAGGGTCCTGAAGTGAGAAAGAAGTTCAAGCACTTGGTAACCTAAATGGCGTTTGCAGGGACCAAAGTCTGGAATCAAGAGATGGCTCACAGTGCTAAGGTAAGAGCACTCCAGAAATGAATGGTGTGGATGGAATGCCTTATGAATGGGGAAGACTAACATGGCTACCTCAGGCAAGAACAGCAAAAATAGGTTAAATACTTTAAGAACTCTTTGGAGGAAGAAGTATTGAACCTAGCTCCTAAGGCAAGAGCATAGTGGAGATAAGTGAAATGATGGCAGTAGAAGCCATGGGAGGATCAAGAACTAGATTCGTATTTAGTTCACTTTTCACGTATGCCCCTGCAACAAGTCTGCCTCACAGCAGTAACAAGTTTTAACCTCCAGAGTTGGAATGACATTTCAGCAGTAATTTATTTTTATTTTTTACCTTTCCCACTCAATTTCCAGGCACCCAGATCTGAAAAGAAAAAAAAAAGGAAAGGGAGAAAAAGTCTCTATATCAGGTGTTTTGGAGAATTTGCACTGCAGGGTCAACACGGCATCTAGTGCAAAGCTGGAGACATCTCCATGTCACCCTCTGCATTGCCTCCCCCTCAGTTCTGCCCAATAACTCTGGGCCTGAGGACGGATGCTCAAATGTCTCACCAAGGACAGAGGAAAGCCTTATGTTTAATAAACAGGGGTAGAAAAGGCCAAGTCAAACTTTAGCATTTGTCTCCTGACAACTGGCCTTTGTAAGGACTTCTCAGCAGAGCAGAGCCAAGAGCTGTGCCTTCTGGAAAGTCAAAGAAGGAGAAAGAAAGGAGAATGAATTCAAAATGATTCAAGAAACAACTGATACCATCTATGTGGATTATTAGGCCTTCACATTGTAGAGGGGTGGGAGGTTCATTGAAAAGAAGGAGAAAGACTCAGTGCTCATCCAAGAATGGGCTCTGCTTGCAATGCCCATTTACACAGTTCCCTCCCATAGTGCCTAAAGCAAATGTGTCCAGAGATGGCAGAATTTTCTTTTAGCCACCATTTCATCCCAGTCACTGATAGATCTTCCATGAGGCAAATTCCGCACTGATCTCTTATTTCTTCTCCATCTAGATGAATGCCGAAGTTCCTTAAAACTCGTATGGTTTCCGTTCATTCTGGATGATACAGTGAGCAGTCACTTTTCTTTACTGCTGAAACATGCACCACAGTGAATGTTTCCTTTTGACTTGCTTGCACATAACATTTGGGCCGCATGGCTGTCCAGTCGGGTTGGCTTCTGCCAGCTAGTGCTGCCATTTGTCCTGGATCAGTCTTCAGCAAATACTTGGACTGCCCATTTTTCTTCAGCATTAATTGTTGTCTGCCTTCCTAAGAACATCAATGAAATGATAGAAACCAAACTTTTGCCTTTACCCAAGAAAAAGGCTAATTCTTCTATGTAGGTATTTTGTTCAAAAGATAGGGAAACTTGTACTTAAGGAAAAATTAGCCAGGGGATTTGGTAAAAACAACAACAATAAAAATTGGTATACTTTGCCTGGCAAAGAACTCAGAGGTTCACAGGAGGAAGTATGTATAATAATAGTTTCCATTGATAAACTAAGTAGCCATTTTTTTGTCATGTGGATGGGAAATAGCCAAGTGATCCATCATATATAGGAACCTCAGAATGTTATTTCCACTTATACGGAGTGCACTTCAGCTTGCATATGAATGAGCTTGTCAGAGCAGTGAGGAGAAACTTCAGGAATCTGCCTGTCTTCTTTTCTCAAACTCTTTGCATCTCAGTTAGCTCTCCAGGATCCATTTGTCTGGGTTTCTGGGCTCTTCTTCACAAAACAAAAACACAAACTGAAAACTACTAGGTGATGCTACCAGTCCTTATTACGTATGCAGATGAACTTGTGTCATTGTAGTATTTCAACTATGGGGACTGCTTATAGTTTAAGTTATGTTCCATTTCAACCCATATTTATTTCAAAATCCCATTATATACCTGAAAACAAGGGAGGAGGGGTGGAAGGGGAGCCTGGCACACTGCACACACAGCAACTTACTACAAGCCTCAGGAGGAGGCAATCAGGAGAACCCGTGTGCTATCTCGGTACCCCTGCATCATGTGGGCACCCTGAAGTCCTCCAGAGCTGTTTGTCCCACCTTCCTTCTTGCCGCCTCGAGGACAGTATTTTGTACTCAGCTTCACAATGACGGTGGAGGTGGCAATGAAAGGCTCCGAGGGGCTGGGCAGAGAAAATGAGAACCGAGATAGATTTCCTGCCTGTGTATTCTTTGGTCGAATTACTGTTCCGTGGGCTAACTTTGGCATTTGGTGACCTTGTCATCAAGGCGCTGGAAGTTAGGAATTAAAGTTATGTTTCTTGTGACACACAATCTGGATTCTATTTCTTTCCTCGAGCCTGGAAATGACCCTGGCCAGTCCTGTGATTATCGACTAGAATTAGCGGTGGAGGATGTGCTAGTGTAAGCCTAGCTTGGGTGGCATGAGGATAACATTTATAAGTATCCTGAAGGGAGTTGCTGAGTTGTAGGGGCAAAGTTTAATGCGGTTGTTTCTTTCTCTTTTGGAACCCGAGGCCACAGGATAAACAATATTGTGGCTTTATTAAAACCCTAAATACATGGTGATTTTGCACTGACATTTACCTAATCATGGGAAGGAGTGTATCTAAGGGGCTTGGGTGTCCGTGCAGAGCTGTGCTTGCTATGCTGGGCTATTAGCAAACATTTGCAGCAGAAGCAGGGAGGTGAGCTAAATAGGGAGCAAACAGGTGGGGAATATTTTGAGGCTAACTAAATAGGGAGGCAGCTTTTGCTTTTCATCTATTTTTTCTTCAAGTTCAGCTCCACTTTTGTCAATGGAACAGAGCAATTTCCATGATAGTTGATCCATCCGTTGAAGAATATGATATCTCAACACTTCCTATGAGATGGTGGCCCAGGCTAGCTATGTCTGACTTCTTTCTTGCCTAGACCAAGGGTAGACCTGGAGTCGTGTCAACCTAAGGACTTGGTGTCTCCAGCCTGAGTCTGACTGGGTCCTGTGATTGCTAAGAGGGAGCATTAGCAAAGGAAGCAAGAGCCTGGGTGCCAACCAAGCAAGAGTGCCGAGATCCAAACCACTGCGGCCCAAGTGCCAGCAGTGAGTGATGAGCTGAGCACGGGAGGGGAGACGCAATGATGCAGGCAGGACTGGGGGCGGGTGGGCTGGCGGGGTGAGTTGTCAAGTTGATTCTGACTCACAGCAACTATCTTCAAATGTTTTCAATGAGTGCTTTTTAAGAGTAGATGGTCTGGCCTTTTTTCTGAGACACCTGTGAGTGGTGCCTCTAAGTCAGGGGTCCTCAAACTTTTTCCACAGAGGGTTAGTTCACTGTCCTGCAGGCCATTGGTGGGCTGGACTATAGTTAAAACAACAACTATGAACCAATTCACTGAGGGCCCAGGATGAGTCGACGGCTAAGTAGGACAGGAAGCAGTGGCAAAAACACTGGGCAGGCCAGATAAATGTCCTTGTTGGGTCGTATGTGGTCCACGCGCTGTAGTTTGAGGACCCCTGCTCTAAGCGATATCTTTTAAAACAGGAAAAGACTTGATAGTAATCCACACAAGAAGAAAAGTGCCTTGCAAAAATCCACCTACATGCAGCAAAAACACATCCAGATTTGACAGCAGTCACAGGCCGTGTGGAGAGAGACAAGGACAGGTTTTCTCTTCTCTCAGGAATGTCAGAAGGAGCTAACATGGCTAATACCCAGACAGAGACTTCTAGGCTCAAGAACAGTGGGACAATTACGTTTTTGTTCTTTAGAGCCATCCACTTGGTGGTGTTTTACTGTCAGGGTCTTAGGACCTTAAACCCAATCATTCTCCTCATCACCAAATGAAATACAGCTAGCAAGCAGCAGCAAATGCATGCTGGGAGGGCTGAGAACAGTATCCTAGAAGCGTCCCAAAGCCAGAGTTACTTTATTGTTAGATGACAAGTTACACAATTATGAAACCTTGCTGAAAACTATGGCACGTGGCAGTATTGCACTGAACTTTGTGTGCAGGGAGCAAGAGGGGGTCTCAGCTTTAAGCAGAGTGCCCTGTCTACCTAAGGCAGAGGTTCTCAACCTGTGAGCTGTGACCCCTTTGGAGGTCAAATGACTTTTTCACAGGGGTGGCCTGATTCATAACAGTGGCAACATTTCTGTGATGAATTAACAACAAAAATAGATTTATGGTTTGGGTGTGATTCACCACAACATGAGGAACTGCATGAAAGGGTCGCAGCATTAGAAAGGCTGAGAATCACTCTCTTATTAGGCTTGATGTTTAAATTACACACACAAACACAAAAACACCTGAGATGATGGTGATGATTACATGAAGAGGATATTGACATTGTTTGGTAGAGAGAATGAATCAGGAAGAATGTGAATGACAGAAGGCAATGGTGTCACTTTGGGCAACATGGTAAAGAACATGAATGCAAAGATCACTTTGTAGGTGACATGGTTTACATCAGTGTCCATAGCCACTGGTCTGAATCCATTCAGTAGCATCAATGCAATGCAATGCAAAGCAATGGACGGGAAGATATCACAGTTGGCCCAAGGTTCCCTCTATTCTAGATACTTCTTTGCTTTTCTGTTGTAGGAACTGCTCATGGCTTATTACACTGGACTTTTGACCAAGAAGAGAGTCTGGAGAGCTCTTGCTCTCTACTGTGATTCTCATACATTAGGAAGCCCTCCCTGTGTCCATTCAACTTTCTGCTGGGTGATTTTGACAACAGACACTTTGCTCTTGGCTCTGTGTTTTGCACTAAGGCAGAATAATTTGTTAAATAAGCTGCATGAAGAATTATGAGAAGTGATACAAGCAAACACATCAAGCCAGTGTATCTGCTAATCATCATCCTTGAGAAATCTATAGGGGTTAGCCCCTGTCTCCTCCCTGTAGAGTCTCTGCTCCAGTCAATGTGTCACACACTCATTTTGCATCATTTGCAGCCCTGTGTTTGCAGATTGGTGCAATTGCCTACGTTCCTCTGAAACCCCACAATCAGTGCTTGAGGAGGTGTCCTTCATTCGTAGGATGGGGCAACATTGGTGAGACACTTGAGTCACTTGCATACATTCACAGCTGAGGATGTTTCAGTTCTCAGACTATAAACAAAGGTTTTTATTATTTGGGGGGGCTGTTTATTTTTTAGGCATTTTGCATATTTTGGTGATTAAGCATACTTTGTAGTTCTTCTAAGGCCCAGAATGCTTGGGTGTACCTCCTAGACCAGGGGTTGTCCACCTTCCTAATGCAGTGAGACCCTTCAGTACAGGTCCTCGTGTGGTGGGGACTCTCAACGATAAAATTATTTTCGTTGCTACCTCATCACAGTAATTTTGCTACTGTTATGGATCATAATGTAAATATCTAATATGCAGGATGGATTTTCATCATTACAAACTAAAGCATAGTGATCAATCACAAAAAACAATATGTAATTATATATTGTGAAATATTTATTTCTTATTATAAATAAATGAAATTTTGTCTTGAAGCATGGGGTTGCATGGGTAACAGTCTTAATACAATGACAGTAAACTACATTGCTACATTTTGTGACAGTATTCATAAATATCCAGCGTCAGTGAGAAGGTAGAGATGGCTAGCCTCTCAGCAGATCAGCATGTCTGCATGTGGGCGGACCTGCCTGTAGATGGGTAGAGGAGCAGTGTCTTGGTTCCTAAGACCAACAGAAATACGTGTGTTCCAATGGCCTTAGGTAACCCCTATGAAAGGGTCACTTGACCCCCAAAGGGGTTGCAATCCACAGGTGGAGAACTGCACCATCTGTACATGGGGATTATAGGACTGATAAGTGATTTAGACTAATAGAATATGCTTAAGACTGTGTCTGGCATAAAATATTATTCATTAATTTAGGCTGTCATGGTGCTTTTTTCTTCCAGATCTAGGAGCACTATTGGCATAGTGTGTTATGTGTTAGGCTGCTTATGGCAAGGTCAGCAGTTCAAATCCATTAGTCCTTCTCCCTACAAATTAAGTTTAAAAATAAGTAACAAGACAGTCTGATCCCAAACAGATTTCCAGTCTCAGAAACTCTAGGGAGTGATTTAACTCCATTCTCTATGGTCACTGGGAGTCAGAATTGAACGGAAGGAAGTGTCTTTGGTTTTCCTTTTGAGTTTTTATTTTCCTATCAGAATGGCTGGTGGTGCAAACAATTAATGCCCTCAGCTGCCAACTGAAAGACTGTGGGTTCTGCCCACTCCAAAGCAGATCAGAAGGAAGTTCTGCAGACAGATCTACTTCTGAAAAAACGAGCCATTGAAAGGCCAGCTGTTGAAGAACCAGCCATTGAAGAATCACTGGAGCACAGTTCTTCCCAACACAGTAGGCTTTTCCCGTGGCTGAACCTAGTGATTGGTCACTGGTTGGTTGGTTTTATTTTCATGCTCATTTTTCAGTCCATGCCTCATAAAATGATGTGAATGCTTCCTGTAGATTTTCTTGTCAGAATCATAGTGTTTCACTCTTGGGAGACTTTCTCTTTGGTTAGAAACTCCATTTTTTATAGCAATAACATGTACTTTAGCAGATGCTGATAATCCAACACAATTCTAATGTACTAACCTTTTATGTATAGGGTAAAATACATCAGTGATTACTATAATGATCAGCAAAGTTCAGAAATGAACTGTGTTTCATCATAATCGTTATCTTACAGTAAGAGGAAACTAAGGAGAATTGTTACTTTTGAGTTTCAGTGGGAGAATTTAAAACCATGATAACCCATTGCAATTCAAATTTTCACACGAAGCCCAACATAGCAGATGAAATATCGGCAATAATGGAAAGATATGGGAAAGCAATTTTCTAAGCTGTTTCTTCTCTTATAAATTGTTATTGTCTTTTTTCCCCTCCTTGAACATCTCAATATATTGTAAAGGTGTCAGGTGATTCACAGACATTGCATCAAACACTCTAAGCTCTTAGCTGGATGCACCTTTTGAAAACACTTTTTTTTTTATCAAATTAAAATCTTCATACAGAAAAGCTGGCAATCATAGGGGATTGATTAATTCCCATGTCACCTGCCTATATTATACAAACAGAGCCTGGATAACACCCCAGAAACCTCATGCATCTTCTTTCAGTTCTTCCTTATGAAAATCACTGCTACTTTGACTCCTGTCACTATCTGTTAGCTTTGACTATCTTTGAACTTTGATCAATGGAACTCCAGGGAAGTAAAGGGTTCCTGAGTGGCGTAGATGGTTAAAGTCCATCACAGCTAACAGAATGGTTGCCTCTTAGAACATACACAAATAGGTCTTGGGAAAACTCTTAGCAATCTGGTTCCCAAGAGTCTTCACCTGGAGCACTCTGTGGTGGGCAGTGCTATCAGGGTATACGTGGCAGGGTGAGTAAGCATTGACAAATGGTTCCATATGGGATTGAGGGAGGGTAGCTGGTGGCTTCTTTTGTTCCATAATGAATGCTACACATGGAACTTTCCTCAACCCACTTTTAGGCAAAAAGCAGTGGCCTAATTCTCTTTCCAACAACTCACAGCTCAGTTAGGATTGTTCAGTTGGAGGTCCACACAGAGCAAGAAGGATCTCTAAGGAATCCTCATACCTTTCCTGAGGCAGTTTGAAAAAGGTTTCAAGGCAGTAAACAATAAAACACAGGACAAGATGGAGCAGACAGTAAAAGGCGTCTGGTCAGATGAAACCAGGCTCCAAGCCTTGCTCTATTATTCTGAAAATAACTATAAGCCTCTAGTTATGTAGCTATAAAGATGGAAATGGAAATGTCTGGGAATTATCACTAGGATGAAACTAACATTTACTGAACTCTTAGCATATGCATGCCTGGCATATAGTTTAATAAAGGCTGGTCTTTTCTGTTAAGTCGAATGAGTATCGAGGTGAGTGCGGGAAACAGCCAAGGGGCCAACATTTCTTCAATAATGAAGTTAGAGGGTGTATTTTATGAAGTGATATTTTTATGGTTTTGCTATCTAACGCTATCTGATCACCAACGTATGGCATTTTAAAACTCAGGATGTTCTGATCATTGTACTTGCTGTTGCTTGAAACAGTACGTAGCTAGCTGCCAGGCGTCCCGGAGCTAGATGTCTAGTGCCTGCTGCTGACCTGCCATGCCTCAGAGGTTGCTCTTGCCATGGTTTACAGTTAGACACACTGATGTTTCTGTGGAAAGAAGAAATGCTGAGTGCACCTTTGGAGAGAGATCAGAGAGGCTGGTAAAAGGCTGGCCCTTCTGCATTTTTATTTTGGACTCAAACATTATGTTCAAGACAAACATCAAATGTTCTTATGAAATGAAAAAGGAGCTTTACACTAGAGGGGTCCTTAGTCTCTCAGATATGTGCTCATCTTGTCAATGCTCAATTGGGAGTTTTTGTTCTTGAGCCAACATTTGTCATCAGGAAAGCAGAAAGGCTGCTTCCAACATTATTTAATTAAAATGTTAAAGAGTTGCTTGTGTTGTCAGCTTGAATTCAAAGATATTTGATTGTAGTGTTACTTAGCAAGGAAACCAACTGTTTCTCTCTCTCTCTCTCTCTCCCCTCCCCACTGCCACCCACCATGTATGTGTATACAAAAGGTACAGGGGAGACTAGTCAAAATGGCAAAATTCCAAATGCATATGTCATCTTTCCAAGAATGTCTTCTAAATAGCATAAACTCACTTTTGTGATCACTTTGGGAATAAAGAAAATTATGGAAAATCAGTGAACTTGGGGCCAGTTCACATACCCCTTGATTGAGTCTTTTAGAAGGCAAAGGAATGGCAATGAAAATAATGGTTACTGGGTGTGCGACGAAGGAAAAGCTTGGGATTTACTTCATTTCCTTGTTTCCAGTCAGCATTGCTAGAACCAAGTAGCTCTCCAGATGACTTGAGGGCGACTGTCCACCCCATGTAGCCTGGTAATGCCTAATGTAGCCTCCACAGGATTAAGGAGAAATGAGGACTCTGAACTCAATGACGTTTTTAAGAAGAAAAGAGCAGAAAGGTGCCAAGGAGGAGGGACTGGAGGAGAGGACATGAGGAGGAGAAGCCACCGAGTGGAGAAGAAAGCTGAGCATACAGAGATCTACCGATATTTATGTTGCAAGTCACAGGTGTCCCTGCGGACACTCTCCTGTAAAACCCACACCAACACTAGGAGGCAGGTACTCTCATTAACTTCCTGATTAAATTGGATGTTCCAGAGGTTAAATAACTATGTGAGGTGGGCCATGCATTCCAAATTCAGGGCTCCTGCTCCTAACCATGATGTGCTGTCTTGGTAGGTAAGCTAAAGGTTTATTTGCTGACATTTTTCTGATTGGATTTTAACTGACTGAGCAATCCTGCTGAAACCATTTCTTGATAAAATGTGGTCTTAGAGCTGAACAAGGGTCCTATGTCATCTCACCCTAGACACCTTTCTATTTGTATTTTTCAGTAGACCCCTCCCTGCCTGTGTCCACCCTCCTCATTGCTTTCTAGCATGAAGGAAGTTCTTCCCACTAACCCCTGTGTTCTCTAGTGCCTTATGTATTTCTGACCCTCTGTGTGAAATGTTGTATTCATTAGTTGTAGTATGTTCTCATCCCTTAGGATCAAAGGCTAGTGTCATCTTCTCTGTGAGGTTCCCTTAGATCCTTCAAGCTGAGGTAATAGTTCTTTTTGCTCCCTCCCTACAGTATTTTGTGCATCTCTCTAGAATAGTCTTAGGACAGTCATTATAACTTTTCTGTCTTTATTCATTTGCCCTTGTCCAAGAGGACAATGTTTCTTGTCTAGTGTCTGATGGGCAGAGACTGTACTTTCCATCTCTGCATTCTTTACCGTGTTCTGGACTATATCACTGCTTTCATCCCTGTGGGAGAATAGACACATCCAAGCAGCTTCCTTTGGCCATGCAGGCTTTACACTCCATGAGGCGCCATCCACATAGATGACATGCATGTAGATAGATCCCTTGGAGTTCCAGAAAAGCTAGTCATAACAGCTTTGGTATCAACAAGATAGCAAAATTATGGATACATATGACACAAATAGACAAAGAGCCAAAGCCCAGACCAACCCACCATCGTCACGTGGATTCTGAACAGTCTCAGAGGACTTGTGAGGCTGTAAATCTCTACCAGACAGTGAAGTTGCCTTGTTCTTGAGCAGAATCGCTGGTGGGTTTGAATCACTAACTTTTATGGTTAGCAACTTCAATGCTTAACGGCTTGTGCCACTAGGGCTCCTATGTCACATAACATACATATAGATACTGAGGTTGAAGCAACATGGTATTTGACCTCCATTCCAAACTCCTTTATCAATGGCCATCCATTTGGCCCCAGTGTGACTAAGACAACAATTGAATAAGACCAGAATTCAATAACGAGAGGAGGCAGCATCTGACAGATCCAGGTTGAAATCTTACCTTCGCCTAAATCAAATACGTTGCAAGAACAACTTTGGCAGATGCCATTTCTCATACCATGTCTAAATTTGTTCAGGCCAGTTCATCATTAATAGATGGGAATTTTGACCTGGCCAAGAGACGAGACGCTGATGGTAGAAACAAACTTCTATTGCCGGAAGAGAAATGCCAAGCTGTTTTGTCTCCACGCAGGAGTTCTTTGGGCTTCTGAGGGGTGACCTACCGGCAGGCATCCCAGAGCACAATGGTAGACGCAGGGAGATGAAAATTATCCACACCTCACCAAGCAAAACATCGAATCCCAGAAGGCACGAGTGCTTACACTAGGTGAGGGAGAGAAAAATCTATAGAGCGTGCGAAGCACAAATAAAATCGGCTTCCGTCTTTTAACCTGGCCTGGCCGCGCAGTTGTCTTCAGGCTGGGTGACCAGCAGGTGTCCCCTTTGGCTCAGATCCATTCGTAATGAAGCTTCTATCCGTGGGATAACCTCTTGGAGCCTTTTAGGCCTGGCCAGGCCAGCTGAAAGGCTAATGCTTCCAGGCTGCTTTTAATTTCCTCCCCGTTTCCCTTTTGTTATCTTACTGCTTGCCATCTCTCAGATGCCTGTATTTGATGGATTCTGTGGAGATAAAGATAAGGGTAATTTCTTGCCTACGATGCTTTTCTTTTGATCTTTTGTGGTTTTATTTTTGCACTTTGGAGTGTGGCACTCCTACTGCGCAGCCAGATGTGCCCGGGTCCTATTGAGATGCAGCCCAGAGCTCCCAGAGCACATCGTGGAGAGAGAGGCTGCTCTCGCTGGCCAGAGTCATTTGTAGCCAGCCTGGAAAGAAGAGGGAAGGCTGAGCGAGGCCTGGAGGGAGAGATGAAGTAGGAGTGCAGGAAAAGCACCAGAGGAGGGCGGCCCTGGAGTGGCGATGGCCAGCTGCCTGCCCTACTTGTCGTGTTAAGCAACATATTTCAGGGGGCTGGAATGCACTCTATGTTGTTACACTGAAAACAAATTACCATGACTGCACGACCTTCCATTTTTGCGGAGCAGAGCTATAAATAATGGCAATTAGAATGCTCCTTCCCCAGCATCTCACATGTTGACCCAGAGCAGACCCCTGGAGCGAGTGTATTTGAATGGAAAAGCCCTATCAGACCTTTTCTTCTCCATCCTCACACGTAATTCAGTGACTGATTATGAGATGGACACTGCCGTCGGGTGCAGGCTTTGTTGATAATATAGCTAGGCACCAGCAGCTCATGGGTTCTGTCGCAGATGATTCTGACCTGTCACTTCAAAGGTCTGAACGTTCCTACCAGGATGTCCTGTGAAATATTTATTCTAAACAAGTGCAAATGAGCAACGTTCAGGTCAACGCTGACAAACACCCACCACCTTGCTGAGCTCATCTGAGTCTGGCTCTTGACCTTGACTTAAAAGTTGCCATTTTTTAGACTTTTTAGACTTTTTTAGACTTCTGCTGACTGCATTGCTGTCTTCTTCAAAGATTTTACCTCACCCTCCAGGTCTTCATGGTGATTCAGTGACTCCCTTTCTGCAATTTCTCTTCACAAACTATGCTTTGTACTATCTTCCGACCCAAGCCCAATGGTGCGGGATAGATTCCAACTCATCGCAGCCTAACCCAGGCTTCCCAAGGGTGCACACCTGCATTGGAGGAAACAGCCTCCTATTCCTTGCACAAAGAGGCTGGTTGATTGGAACTACTGACCTGGTGGCTAGCAGTCCAGAGTTTATTTACAGGTGTTTGTCTTTGTTTTTATTCTGGTTTGGGGGGGCAAGGCCGGGTTCATGGTCCCCTGTGCTTGGTCGAATGTTCATCTGTTGCCTTCTGGACATTCTTTGACATTTGAACAATGGGTTCCCATTTTTGTTTTTCAAGGGACCCTGTAAATTATTCACGTTGTTTCAAATGGGGCATGTAGTCCCCTCGTTAAAATGCACTAAAATTCATAGACTGTCCCCTCATAAGGCCTGCTTTGCGTGAGGGGATCAGACAGTCTGCATGGTCGGGTTTAAGGGAAGGCGGCGTGATGAGCGCAGACTCTGAAACCAAAGACTCCATCACTTACTGACCGAGCACGTGACCACACATGGGTGACTTGATTGTTTTATGTCTTCAAGTTTGGCACCTGTAAAGCATAAGATCAGTAGCACCTATTTCTTCAGTGTTTGTCATGATAAATGGAGGGGACACCTGGAGAGCTCACTGGACATGGAATAAGTGCGTCTTCTTGCTGAAAAATAAGGCTGCCTGCACATGCCGTGGTGCTGTGATTGTAGGGAGACCTTTTCTAACTCACTGAAGTGGATCCCGGCAGGGACGGAGAGTGGCACGAGGAGGCTTTGCTGAAGGAAACAGCCTCTTTCAGGAGCCTCTCAAGGATCTGAGCACTGGCCAGGGAAAGTCTGTACTGCTTCCCAGGAGCAAATGAGCATGAGGTCATCCACCCTGGAAGCTCCTCCTGGCTCTGATTCAAGGGGCTCAGCCTCTCTCCGTGCGGGTCCAGCAGTAATGAGGGACCTCCTCTCTGAGTGGACAAAGTAATCATGTATTGGCAGCAGCAACTCAGATACTTGCAGCTGCCTCCTCTCCAGCCTTCCTGGGTCCAGTCACTGTGAGGGCTTGATTATGGTTGGCCGCGGCCCCTGCTCTCTCTCTCAACCGGTGGTTAGAAGGCTCCAAAGAGGGCCCTTCTTTCTCCGCAATGATTACTATGATCGTTAAGAAATCCCAAGCCTGTAGAAGATTTGTTTGAGGTTGGCAAGCCCTCAGAATGCCCTTGGTGGCACTGAGTGGGTCACCATCATGAACTCTGTGTTAGAGAGATGCATTCAAAGCCCAGAAGCAAAACTCAGAACTGAGCAGCCCAGGCAGCTTTGCCAGCAACACTGTGTCACTAACAAAATATGGCCTATCTAGGAAACAAGATGACCGTGCTAGCTGGCCTGAAGGGGTCTCTAAGTTGAATTCCTTCATATAGTCTATCTATCATTCCTCTCCTGGACTAGGCTGTTCTAACAGAGCTTCACCAAGGACAAACCCCCAAAAGCTCAATACCAGTGAATGAATTCCAACTCATAACTACCCTCCAGGGCAGAGTAGAACTGTGTGCCCCTCCTCCCTCCCCCTGAATTTCCAAGGTTATAAATATGTAAGGGAGTAGCTAGCTTCATCTTTCCACTCTAAAGCAGCTGGTGAGTTCAAACCTCGCACCTTTCTCTTAGCAGCCCAATACCTAGCCCACAGCACCACCAGGGAGCCTTTTCTAAAGGCAGGGGTGATCATTTCCTCATGATTATTTCCTCTTGCCCACAGAGTCAGCAGGGTGCCCTCATCCATTCTTTGTTTCTTTACCTGTCCAGGAGTGTCATTTCCTCTACCACTTGTGAGTGGTTGAGGGCATTTCTCCTGACCAATGAAGGCAGCACACTCCATTTTCAGTAATACAGAAAAGGGGACCAGAGAAATCAACATTAGGTAATAAAAGGGGAGCACATCTATGAAGCCTAATTTACTCTAACAAGCTCATTTCTGTTTTAATATTTTTAAATCTTGGTCATTTCACTGAATTGGAAGTCTTTGCAGAATGTGTTGTAAGGATAATTATACAGTGCAGTTTGTTTTCTGGCCTCCGCTTTTATGAGGAAATCAGAAGTGGAGGAGTAGCATAATGGAGTGGCTGAAACTTTTAATAGCCAAAAAGAACAGCAGAGGTGATGTTAGACATGGGGACAGAGGGGTGTGTGTATGTATGTGTGTGTGTGTGTGTGTGTGTGTGTGTGTGTGCAAGAAGTAGAGCAGATGGGAAAAGAAGAAAAGCTAGAGGTGAACTTTGTCACCTGCATTCATCCCACCCATATACACTGGGCATGGTCTAAATGACCACTACTGGACTGTAACAGGGGCTCAGGGGGATGGGTTACCCAAGTCCTTGTCCTCAAGGTCCCTAATAAGAGGCACACAGTTGGTAGTTCTTATAGATGTTTCAAATGAAAGGGATAAGAAGAGAGTAAATTGGAACTCATGAGCAACAGAATTTGGACAAACCATCAGCAGCAGAGACTTTAACCTAGATTTCCAGTTTTCTATTTTAATGCTATATGCTCCCATTTGATTCTACTCAAAATAAAAAAGCTAGTAGTAATAGCATTTGCTTAAAATCACTCCAAAATCAGTCCCCCCATGAGATACCAGTTCCCATTGCTCTTGCTGATTTCCGATGGGATCCATTTGTTAGGATGGAATGAAAGCGTGGTGGTCTTTGAAAAGGGCGACCGGTAAGGAGACTGTCTCACAGAGAGGGGACGGGGAGGCTAACTCCTCACCACAGCTCAAGTCTGAAACAGGTGTAGAGAGCTGTCAGTCTATGTCTCTAAGTTTAAGGAATGAAGAAGGCCAAAGGAGGAGTTAAGTAACACAAAGAAGAAGGAGGAGAGAGCCAAAACACCAAATTCACTGCTCTCAAGGCAATTCTGACTCATGGTAAACCTAAAATGACCAAGTGTCTGCTACATGCTACTTGCTGCATTCATGCTTCCCAGTTCCCTCCTCAGGAGAATCCTCTGGGGTGAATTGCCTGCTGAAGTCCCAAGGTACCAACATTAATCAAGAGACAAATCAAGGTTGGTTGATTTCAAAGCCTAGGCTTTATCCTTTATCCAGTAGACCACTGGTATATTCTTCCAGCCTAATTATTTCCTGTAACTTAGTGATTTATAGAGAGGTATCCCAGTCTAATTATTTCCTGTAACTTAGTGATTTGTAGAGAGGTGTCCTGATGGTATAATGGTAACGTGTTGGGCTGTGATTCACATGTCTGGCAGTTCAAATCCACCAGCAGCTCCACTGGAGAAAGACTGGGACTTGTACTTCTATAACCAGTTACAGTCTTGGAAACCCACAGGGAGTTGCCATGAGTCAGAATGGAGTCATTGGCAGTGAGAGTGCTTTAGAGCAAGCTTGCATTTTATTTTATTCAGATGGAAGGTTTTCATTGCCCTGCCTTCTAAATATACATATTTTTAAATCACTTTATTGGGGGTTCATACAACTCTTTATCAAAATCCTTACATCCATCCATCTATTGTGTCAAGCACATTTATACATTTGTTACCATCATCATCCTCAAAATATATTCTACTTGAGCACAGTTGAACAGAAACCCATCCTGGATTGCCATGCTCAATCATTCCTGTAAACAGGTTGAGTCTTCTTCATGCAGCACACATTTACTCCCCAAACCAACCACAGTCTACTTCCTCTTCTTGCACCCTTAATCTAGTGCAGACCTGCCTACCAGAACTTTCTGCAACAATGGATAAGTGCCCTGTGTTGCTCAATACTGTAGCCACTAAACACAAGTAGTTATTGAGCACTTACAAGTAGTATGACTGAGGAAATAAATTTTAATAAATCTTCCATTGTCAATTGAGCAAAAGTCTACAGAGGAAAATTGATGTTCCATTCAAGTCATATGTATACTGGTTCTTGACCTTGACTACAGTTCCCATCCTGGAATGGTATGCTCCCTGCTTTCTCCTTTGTTTACTGTTTCCATTCATATCTTTCCTTTTATACCTTCGGAGCTTCATCCTGAGCAAACCCTACTCTTCTGATTCTACATCGATGGCTGTTCTAGGGAGTGCTGACTCCCTAGTGATGTTTACTTCTAGGCCTAGCTAATGGTGGGAAAAAAGTTGAGGCCAGCGGAGTGACCTTAGCTCCAGGCTTCAAGGTTGTCTAAAGGTCATAGCCTAAGGAGTTCCACCAACTTCTATTGCTGCAGTAAGTCTTGTCTTCTTTTTGTCCTTTTGAGGTTTGTATTGAATTGAATTTTGAATTGTATGTATTTGTTTCTCATTTAAATGATTACATGTGTCTAATGACTATCATATAGGACAACACAGGCCTGAGATGTTCTAAATACATTAAGTTGTTCATGTTGAGCTATGCTTACCTGCTAAATAAGCTTAGCATGTAACTGGGAGGAAACAGAACACTCTGACATTTTGATATGAAGACAGAAATATCAGAAGAAATTTGGGATAATAGCTTCTGTAGCACCCAGACATCATTAGTAGATTTAAAGAATTCATTAAAGTTTAGATCCCCTCATTGATGTGTTATCATTATTGATGTCAGATGGTTCTTTGCTGATGGCAGTCAATCCCCAAAAGATGTTTACCCATGTTTTTTGAATGTGCTAAGTCATTTGATTAATTGGATCATTAAGAAAAAAGCAACAACTATGAATAACATTGTGAAAAATGGGAAGTGAAGAGCACTTAATTGTGCTCATATGGAAACTGTACATAGACTAGGAGGCAGTCATTAGGAAAAAAGGGAAGTTGTACTATGTGATTTAAAATTGGAAAAAATGTGAATCAGGGTTGAAAGCTTTCATTATATATTCAAATTTTATGCTGAGCTAATAGTTTGAGAAGCTGGATAATACAAAGAAGAACACGGCATCAGGACTGGGAGAAGATTGTTTAATAGTCTATGATACTAACAGCCAGGCTCACTGAAAGGAAAGAGGTCCTGAAGCACTTACTGATATGAAGAGGAGGGTTTAGCACTGAATGCAGCTTACGCCTCAGCATAAAGAAACCCCAAATCTTCACAACTGGACCAAGAGACATCATGATAAAGGGAGAAATGTTTGCCTTCAAGACTTTATTTGGATTTGGTGCCACAATCAGCACCATAGTAAGCAACATTTCAGAAATCAAATAACACACTACACTGGGCACATCTGCTGCCAAAGACCCCTGCGAAACATGCGAGGTTAGGATGCTACCTTGAATTCTAAGATGGTCTGACACAGCCAGGCGAACCTCATGCCCTTCTAGGCATACAAAACTTGGACCGTGAAGGGTTGATGACTATTGATTGCTGTGTTAACAGAGGACATTCTTGTAGCAAGGAAGAATACACAACATCTATCTTGAAAGAAGGAGAGTCAGACTGTGCCTTGAAGACTTAACCTGGTGCATTTTCATCATGGTATCAGTGGGATTCTTTCCTGGAGAAGGACAGCATTCTTGGTGAAGCAGAAGGTCAAAGGGAAAGAAAAAGACCTGCATTGTGTTTGATGCCATGACAGCAACAATGTGTTCAAAAAGAACACCTGTGAACAGGGCACAGAACTAGGCAGTGTTTTATTACTTCTGTTGTGCATGGATCACTACGAGTTTCAATCCCATTTGTGGGCAGGCATCCTTGATTGGCAAGATGTACTTGTATTGTAGGACAAGTTGTGTGACATTGCAGGGAAAATGATCAGTCTGGGAAATGTATGTCCTTGTTTAGAAGTTTAGAAGGTTATGGAAGAGGGGCAGGTGCATGCATGCATGAGAGTGTACACACACAATCATTTAGCGTGGAGCACGCATGCACCCCACCCCCACAAAAAAAAAAGCAAAAAACACTTCACTGGCATGATATAGAATGACTCTCCAGGGCAGGATAGAACTGCCCCTGTGGGTTTCCAAGACTGCAACTTTTTTTGGGGGGTGGGCATCACTGCCCTCTGGTGGTGAGAGTAGGAGGCCAGCCTTTTACTGCTGTGGAGGCGCTGCTGGCATTGAACCTCCATCCCTGTGAGCCGCAGTCCCGTGCACAACCACTACGCCACTGGGGCTCAGCCCAAGATTGCAACTTTTAGTAGAGGAGTTTGTTGGCAGGTTTGTTATGCCAACATGGCCACAGAAGATTGGTAGTCTGTTGTGATGGCATGACCAAGGCATACACGGGATGAATTGAAGGGCAGAGATAGAAAGGGCTCAGCAAGTTCCACCTCTATTTCTCTTGCTATTGGATCTTCAGACCGGACAGTTGCTATTTTCGTCCTTTGCCTCACCCTCCAAGCAACACTACCCGTGGGACACCTAATCGTAGACTGTGTTGCTGTGAGTTGAGGTGCCTTCAAGCCCTACTTGTCCATGCTCCTGGGATATACATCTCTTGAGCTGGGGACTGTTGAACTCTGTCATCTGGCTGACTGATGGCGACCTGCTTTGCTGTTTGCTGCCTGTGACCAGATAGCCAGAATTGCTCTACAGAGGACTACTCAGTGTCCCTCAAGACTTGAAGAACTGCCAGTCTTTTAGCTGTCTCCCGCAAGTGAGTTGCACCAAGCAATTTGTACTGCATTATAGATTACTTAACTATTTCTTTCTTATCTTATGTACTCTTCTTTCTATATATATATATAAAGAGAATTACTAGTGTCCTGGTTTTATTTCTCTAGAGAGCCCTCTCTGACACAAGGAGATAGCCTCATCTTTCTCCTGTGGCGTGATTGGTGGTTTGGAATTCACCGTGAAGAACCATGTCAAATATAGAGCATTCAAAATACTCTTTGAGGTGCTTTATAGGTCTTTCCCCTCCTTATCCTATAGTTCTATTTGTCCCCTCCAAACTATGCTTATTCACAGTGTTTCCAGGAACTTTACACCAAGGCCGGCATGCTTTTTAAAAAGAAATCTTTGAATGGAAAGTCATTACAACCTAGGTAGGCATGTGATTACCATTTCCTATTCCTTTTTCTATTTTCATTCTATCAAATGGAGACTGATCCCTGAAGAGATTGTATTAGTTGGTATAATGTTAGTATTAGAATTTTCACAATGATTTTTCTCAGCACTGGTTATATGTACAATAAAAATACCTTGTAATTACATGGTGTCTATTTCCCAGAACCTTTAAAATCTTTATATTTATTCCTGTCAAGCAAAGGAAAAAGGAATGACCCTCACATCCCACACTCTCCAAAGTCCACTAAGCGGCCCACTGCCACCGAGTCAGTTCCGACTCATAGCACTCTATAGGGCAGAAAAGAACTTCTTCCTAGGGTTGCTGAGGCTGACACTGAAGCAACTAGCCTCATCTTTCTCCATGGAAGCATCTGGTGCGTTTGAGCCACTGACTTTGCAGTTGTGCCCAGCGTGGAACTTACTAGGGCTCATATTAGACTTTCCATGTTCCCTGTCATTTTCCATTACCCAAGGGGGGATGAGCTCGCATTGACCTGTTGGCAGTTAGTCTGAGAGTTTGGCTTTGATTTGGACCTTATAACCTAGTTAACCTTCACAATGACTTTTATGAAGTCATTTTCACAGATGAGGATGCTTCAGTGTGGAAGGATTAAGACAATTAATTATTAAATAAATATCAATCAAGTATTTAATAGAAATTATATATGACATTATGCTTGGAGCCATAGTGAACAAAGTTCTAGAGCCTAGGGAATGTCCAGTTCATGAATGGGAGATGACACCCAGTCAATTATCTGAAAGTCAACAGAGGGCCCCGGTAAAATTATCACTGCAGAACATATGAGAACTAAAATTATCCTTAATACATAGGTTAAAAATTAAACCTTCTCTTGTGTCCCTTGACTCCCTGTTCAGAGTTAAGGGAGGCACCAGGGAGCTGAAGCTCTATATGAAATGAACCCACTTCCACTGTATGCTTTCAAAAGAAAGCAGTCTCATAAAATAATGTCTTATGCATAAAACAGCTGCAACCGAGATCCCTGAAGCAGGACCCTGCCACACGACTACACTTGTGCAGAGTTTGCCTCCCATGATAGAATCCAGATCTGCACCCATTCGGGTGTTGAAAGAATTTCATTTGCACATTACCACGTCTGCCACATGAAATAAATTACAGCCAGGTGGTCTCCTACTCATTTCAGAAACCAGGAAAAGTGCAAGCCATCAAGATAATCCTTTCACCAGATGACTCAGGGAGCTTTGGGAGGATAAAAGAATGGGAGTTATATTTCATTTCACTCCAGTCTATTTTTTCCCTTTTCCACAAAATTTCAGGATGAGTTCTCATACTAATAAGACCATTACTGGTTAGCAGTTTGGGTAATGGGGTAAACTTACACATGATCATTTCAGTATTCTTTAAAACTTTAATTGGGATGTAATCCAAAGAGCATGTGAGTCAATAGTTCAATCATACCAAGAGGAGCTGTGTGATCATTGTTGCAATTCATTTTAAAGCATCATCTTCCTCCCTGTGCTCCCTGTTATGAAGTCTCTATTTCTCCTGAGCCCCCTGTCCTACCCCAAGACACCATTTATCCAGTTACTGTCTTTATAGACTCATCACCCTGGATTTCAAATACCGAAAAACATACAGAAAGAAAAAACAGAGGGTCATAGAGAAACCCCTAGTTGAAAAGAAAACAGAAAATATTAAAAACTAGAACAACTTAAAAATGGCTCAAAAGGGAGGTTAAATGATAAACTGTTATATTTTAACTGAACTACACCTGCCATCATAAGCCACTTTCCTGTGGACTCTGTCTGACAGCAAGGTTATTCACCACCCTGGTCTAGGTTCAGAGAGGACACACCAGAGGCTGAATCTACATGTATTCCCCCTTCACTGTGTTTTTATTAATTTTTTTTTAATGGAGAGAACTTTTAAATGGGTCAAAAGAAGGATTGAATCAGATGTAACATTTTAACCTGGCTATATCTACTATAATTGTCTCTACACTACTTTCTGTCTGATAGCAATCCTGTTCACATTTGACTATTTTAAAAATACTTGCTTATTAATAAATTTAAGGGGAGAAATTAAAGTTGCTGTGAAAAAGAGAACAGATTCTGAGCCAAAAATGCCCAGAACAGCATGATGGTTGTGATGGTCTCTATTACTGGCTCTCCATGGGTTGGATCCCATTCTCACATTCCATTGGATAGGACCTAGTATCCATCCAGTGTTACATCACTACTTAAACAAAAGTTCTGGGAAGCCCTCAACCCCAAGCAGTGCTCACAAAGGTCTGGACAGGCAAACGAGTAGTTTCAAGAACAGTTTTATCTGCCTGCAGGGAAATCTCAGCGTTTAGCCCCAAAATAAATTTTGGGGATCCAGAAAAGTGATTCTCTAGTCTCTCAAATGAGGAGTTTTCCCCCTAAACCAGACTTAAATACATATATCTGTAAGAAATATATTAGTAAAAATTGTCATAATATTCCTATCACTGTCCAGGAGCAAGGCTGGGCCTCCTACTCCCACCAGAAAGCAGTAATGCCACCCCCAAAAATATTCCTATCACTGTAATGACCAAGATTGCCCACCAAAATCACCTTCTGAATAGTTGATGCCATTGCTGGTAATTTTGGAGAGTTGATAGGCTTGCCTTATTGTTGTTACTATTTAAATGTGGAAAATGTTACTGTAAATATTCAAGCATTTTTGAGGTTCACCCAGAAACTGATTTTAATGGGTGCCTCCCTTGTTCTTTGGAGTATTTTGCCAGAGTCTCATGCATTGTTCTATGTTCTGTAACTATCAAAGCAAACAGATTTGGAGACAATATTTGAAGATTATCTATCTATTTTGTGTAGCCACATCTCCTGTGCCCTACATAACTGTGAACAGTTGAGGCTCAGCACTATTTTCATTCATACATAGAGTAAAATGGTTTCAGACTATTAATGTCAGGGGCCATGGCTGGAGTCAGAAGAGTTGCCTCAACCCCTACATAGAACAGAAGTAGAAATATAACAAGTCTTTAATTGCATTAAAAATCAACTGTCACTGATTCCAACTCTTTGTGGCGCTCTGTATAGTTTCCAAATCAAATAAATCTTTACTGGCACAGTTGCCTCATCAGTGTCTCCTAGAACAGCTGGAAGGTTTGAACTGTCAACCTTGCATTTAGCAGCCCAACACTTACCCCACAGTTTTAGTGTAGATCCTTTAAAAAGCATTAGTTGAAATAAATATTCTATAATAAGGTTGACTCTGGATTAAATTGGACAGATGTTGGACACATAGATTAAAATGTTTAGGTGTATTTTCTCTTTATCTTCTCCAGCTTCTCTGTCTCTCACATGAAAATTTGAATCATTGGGAGGGGACGGGACAAGATGGATAAGGAAGCCAACAGAGAGAGAGAGAACTGGGTATGATATAATCAGGGCTTGACGAGTCTGCCAACCCCCAGGCCCTCTCAGCATTTCCCTCTGGGTTAGAGGGTGCCCACTTAAAGTGCTGAAATTCAATGGCCTTCCTTCTCCCACTGCGGTCTCCAGTATAGAATATCATATTTAACTAGGAATACTGTAAACAGAGACTTGGAAGAGCAATTTGAAACAGCAAAACGCTGCCCCTGAAATTGTTTTTGTAATTATAATCTTTGCATTGGGGAAACGGGGCCTTCTAATTTTCATGCCTCCCAGTGCGAAGGTCTGATAGACTCTGATCTGTCATGTCAATCCCAAGGCAACACTGCTGGATTGAAGAGAGCAAGTGTAGTCAAGTGTATGGAGCCACTCACCTCCCCCGCTTCCCACCACTCCCCACCCACACCCCAACCCCCCCGCCCCAAACTGGCTTAGAAGCTGTTTAAGCAGGGAAGCAGAGTGCCAAGGGAAAGGAAG
This sequence comes from Nesogale talazaci, assembly GCA_004026705.1. Lineage (NCBI taxonomy): Eukaryota > Metazoa > Chordata > Mammalia > Afrosoricida > Tenrecidae > Nesogale > Nesogale talazaci. The sequence continues at coordinate 28,768 of PVJH01021230.1, forward strand.
CGGGAGGAGGGTTCTAGGACACAGCAAAACAAAACCCTCAGTGTCCAGCTCAAACAATGCTGCAATAGTAACTAGTAAATTTATTCCTGAAAGTCTCTCTTACACACACACTCACACACACACACACACATTTTTAACCTTTAATCTAACAATGAGGAGCCCTGGGGGTGTCATGGTTCTGTGTTGAGCTATGGTCCACACCGTTGGCAGTTCAAAACCAAACCACTCACTGCTCTGCAGGAGAATGGTAGGGCTGTCTACTCCCATGGAGAGTGACAGTGCTACCCTGTCCCATAGGTTTTCTCTGGATCGGCATCCACTTGAGGGTAATGAGTTTCCTTCAGACAATTCTGTAATTGGAATGACTCCCCCACTTCTAGTCTTTGGGTTTTAAGCATCCTCTGAGCTGCTTTGTTAGATGTCACTGGATTTATTCCAGTTCAATGTCAACCTCACAGGGTTTTCAAGACAGTCTTTTCCAGAGTAGACAGCCAGGGTTTTCTTTCACGGAACCACTGGGTGTAATCGAACCACCAACCTTTTGCGTTGCAGTCAAGAGCTTACCCATTTGCACCACTGGGGCTTGGATATCTTTCTTTGGCAAAATCAATTGCAAATAAAATGCAAGTGTCCCCATTGTATCAAGAATGAGAAAGTAAGCTATAGCAGCTACAGGAGAAATTTCAAAATCAGAGCGCTTCCTGAGTCACAGCAGTCCTACAGGACAGCGTAGAACTGGGCTGTAGGGTTTCTCGGACTAGGTTTGTACTGGAACAGGCAGAGTTTGCCTGGCATCCTTCTCAAAAGGCTGATAGTTTGAACTCCTAACCTTCTGATAATGGTGCAATGTTTGTTTGTTTTTTTTAAATCACTTTATTGATTTAAAAAGAGTTCGTACAACTCTTTTAACAACCCTTCCATCCATCCATTGTGTCAAGCACATTTATACATATGTTGACATCATTGTTTTCAAAACATTTTCTTTCTACTTGAGTCCTTGGTATCAGCTCCTCATTTTCCCCCTCCCTCCTCTGCTCTCCTTTCCTCATGAACTCTTGATATTTTATAAGTTTTTTCATGTCTTGCACTGTCTGATGTCTCCCTTTACCCCCTTGCCTGTTGTCCATCCCCCCTGGGAGGGGGTTATAGGTATGCCATTGTGATCAGTTTCCCCTTTCTCCCCCCATCTCCCTCTTACCCTCCTGGTATGGCTATTCTCAATATTGGACCTGAGGAGTTGATCTGTCCTGCATTTTCATGTTTCCAGCTCTGATCTGCATCCATGTACATGCTCTGGTTTAGCCAGGTTTGTACAGTAGAATTAGTGTTATGGGAGTGGGAGGGTGGAAATATTAAAGAAGCAGAGGAAAGCTGTATGTTTTATCAGTCCTGCATTGTACCCTGATGGACCCATCTTCTCTCCACAGTGCAATGCTTAATCTACTGCACTACCAGGTCTTCCTGGGAATTTTTAAGAGGGTTAAAATTATCATGAACATCTATTTTCTTTTTCATTCAATTTTTGTTTTAAGAGTTTATGATCTTAGCCATCCTCTATATTTAAATGATTGGCAATTCCAATTTCTAGAACCATTCATTCTTGCATTCTACAACAACCCACCCCTACATGTCCTCCTGTTTCTGTTCCAGCTTCTTCCCTCAGGTTTTTATTTACCCCAAACTCCTGGCCCACGCTTCACCTGTGCCCTTTAGTCACCACCTTCACCTTCCTTCTCACCTCTTCAGTCACTGGAATATGAAGTGAAGCATCTGAAGAAATTAAAGTATGAGAATACGGAATTCTAACTGGTTTTCCAATCATGCTGAAGATGGAAAAACCCAAACAGTTGCCATCTTTAATCACATATTCAGATATTGCTCCTAGGCCTCTTTTGGCATCTCCTGAGTTGATTCCAAATCTACAACACCAACAAAAGATCTGGTGGAACCACTGGAAGGAACCATTTCACATATCTTGGACTGAGGCTGTCCCCTGGGGCTAGGCCCACACAGTTGAGGCAGTTTAGGCCTGTTAAATAGGTCCACTTTGTCACTTTTTTCTCCCCTCGAGTGAGACTGCCAGCAATAGAGACACAATGGGGACTGCAAGGCCTTCTGTTGACCACAGAAGTCTCCTTCAGACAGAAGGGCAAGCAACCACTTCTGACCATAACTACCATGTGCCTGTGTCACTGCTGACACCACTTGGTTGACTCATCTTACATCCTGTCATGGGGCAGATAAGACTAACTCAGAATGTCCAGTGAGAACTAGGTACCCATGGGATCTGATCTTCACGCCCTGTTTCCTAAGTTGGGGGGGGGGGTGCTGAAAAGGAAGAGATCAGATGAGCCACAGCCATGGCCTTCGGGTTGATTCTGACTCAGCACCAGTCTAGTTGGGGTCGCCCCAACAGTCGAGATTTATGGGAGCAGACAGCCTCAGAAAATCCTAAATGGGCATTTGTTCAAATTAGTAAATAAAAATTCAGCTGTGCTCCACCAGTCAGTTAACTTGGAATACAATGGAAAATAATTTATTCTTTTTCTAATTTTTACTATAGAAAAGAATTATAGGAACTAGGCATGTTTATGCTAGATTAGAACAATACATTAAAAAATATGTGGAAAGTGAGACTAAAGAGAACTCAGTTTTCCTTAAGTAGATGAAAGTACTATAAGAGGAAAGAAGGAACTTGTTTGAAGTGGGGCCAAAGGAAACAACCCGAACCCATGGGTGGAAGCAGTAGATAGCAGAATTTTTTATATTATCAGGAAGCCCTTTATAATGGAACTATCCACTGATGAAACAGGGTGTCTTGGTTGAAGAATGAAGGGAGTTTAAAAACTCCATGTTTGTTCCAGATGAGGCTAAATGAACACCAGGGAATTCAGTTATTGAATCTGCCTTTTCCCTCTCTGACTCCAGTGGCATGAGGAAGCCCTGCGTTCTCACTCACAAGCTACATGGGACCGAGAACATCAGTGAACCCATTTGGATTTCAGTCTTCTCATCTTCCGAAGAGTTTTTTATGTATGTCTATGTTGGTTATACTTATCACTATGATTATCCTAGATCTCACCATATCTATTCATTAATTCTTTACAATTTTTTTCTATTTATAAATTGATGAAACCTGCAGGTATATAGATGCAAGTTGGGGAAAATATTTGGATAAATAGTTCTTAAATGTGACTCCTACCATACAGAATGCCTGAAAGTCGTACTTCCTGGCACTGCCATGAAATCCTTTCTCATAAGGAGAGATGCTCTGAGAACTTTGACTGACCTGTTTCCTGCAAATAGTATAGAGGAATCTGGGCAAGAAGAGGCTGTGTGTAATGGGCACCGAGGGGGGGACAGAAGTGGTTCTCAGAGCATCCTTAGTCACCGATGGTACTGAGGGCACAGTCTGCTGGTGCTGCTAAAAGTAAAATAGAGCATGGTTTTTGTTATATGTGCCCTTTCAGGAAGTCTGATAAGGGGTAAGTAAAGCACAACAGCAGTTTTGCTTTTCCCCATAAGACTGATAGACCACACGACCAAATATTGAAAGCAAGTGCTTTGCCTGTACAATCCCAATTATTGTTCTATGCCCACCCCTAAACTCCTGGCACCCATCTCATTCTGTATAGCCCAGTTTTCTCCCCACTTCCACACCAAAGCCATTCAAAAAAAAATTAAGAGACCTTATGAAGGGCATAGAGAGAGAGCGATGACATGTGTGATGACATGTAAAGAAGCCGTGTCTGAGACCCTGGTGGAATCGTGGGTGACACACGGTTGGGGGGGAGGGCAAACCACAAGTTTTGCAGTTTAAAACCCACCTGCTGCTTCTCTGGGAAAGATGAGGCTTTCTATTCCTGTAAAAAAGCTGTTACCACAGGAGGAGTGAGCAGTGACTCTTGTTTTTGAGGATTGCCTGCACGGAAAAATTATGACTGGATATCACTAAAGTCATGAGTAATCCACCTCTCTGCTTATAGTCTTATGACGTCTCTGCAGAAGGTCCCTTAGGCACATGCCCTTCTTTACTTAAATCACCAGAAGATGTACCCCGCCAAAAAAAAAGAAAAGAAAGGCAGAAATGTTTGTCAAGGAAAGTGCCAGCACACCGAAACCATGGAGTGATATCAAAGCAGAAGAAGTGATCTTACAAGCTTTAGGAAGAGAGTTGGGGGTAGGGGAAAGGGGGAAGAGAAAGATTATCATGGAGGATGATTTAGGAATCTCACAAAGTAGAAACTAAATAATGTTTTCCATTCTGGTTATTTTTGAACTACAATTTAAAAAATATTAAATCTCTTTCTAAGACATATTTTAAGATACAACCCTTATAATTGTTTGTGTCTCTGTTAATAACATCAATCAAAAAAGAAAAAGTGTGCCAACTTTTTTTCCCGCTGTGTTTTAGGCAAATGGTACACACTTCTTTTGATCAGTGTCCCAGCAAAAGGACAATTTATGTATTCTTTCTTGACAAATGCTTAATTTGTACTAAGTTTAGGCACTTCCCTCGGAGTTACCATAAGCTCAACTATGAGATAAATGCATTTCCCAGGCTCATATAATCTATACCTAAGTGGGTGAAATCTCAAAAACCCAACTGACCGCCATCACGTTGACCCTGACACCTAGCGATTCTAGAGGACAGAGGTTAACTGCCCGTCTGTAAACCTTTACAGAAAAAGAGAAAAGCTCATCTTCCACTCCAGGGGAGTCTGGTGAGCTTTTACTGCTGACCTTGCAGCTAGCAGCTCAATGCAGAAGCCAACGAGGCTCCTTGCTGGGAAGACCAGGTACTTAGTCCTTAAAATATGAATCACATGCTAGAGGTTATAAGAGAGGGAGTGTCTGGGGTCTTAAAAGCTTGAAAGTAAACAAGCATCCATCTAGCTCAGAGCCAACAAAGCCCACATGGAAGAAGCACACGAGCTTGTGGGATCATGAGGTGGCAAAGGGATTAGATATCAGGCTTAATAAACTAAAAAGCATAACATTGTGTGCTCACTGTCCTGATATGATCGCTGAAGACAAATGTGTGCATAAGCTAATGTAGTGAAGAAAGTGGATGGTGCCCGGCTATCAAAAGATATAGCGTCTGGGCTCTTAAAAACTTGAGTAAACAGGGCTGAGCCCCAGTGGCGTAGTGGTTGTGCGCGGGACTTTGGCCCACTGGGACAGAGGTTCATTTCCAGCAGTGGGGCTAGGCCTCCTACTCCCACCACCGGAGAGCAGTGATGCCCCCCCCCCCAAAAAAAAAAAACTTGAGTAAACAGCGGCCATTCAGATCAGAAGCAACAAAGCCCACATGGAAAAAACACACCAGCCTGTGTGACCACGAGGTGTTGAAGGGATCCAGTGTCAGGCATCAAAGAACTAAAATTATATCATTATTAATGAGGGGGAGTACAGATTGGGGACCCAAAGCCCATCGATAGGTGAAGTGACATCCTCTTGCAGAGAGGTTGCAGGGAGGGGATGAGCCAGTTAACTTACAGTGTAGTAGCAATGAAATATGCAACTTTCCTCTAGTTCTCAAATGCTGCCTCCTACCCACTATCATGATCCCAATTCTATCACACAAACCCAGCTAGACCAGGGATGTACACTGAAGTTGGAAACATGGGGACTTTAGGATAGATGAGTTCTCAAAACTAGTAGTAGGAGTGGTGATACCAGGAGGGTGAAGGGATGGTGGAATAGAAAGGGAGAATCAATTTCAGGGATCTACATGTAGCCTCCTCTCTGGGGCACGTACAATAAGGAAGTGAGTGAAGGGACACATTGGACAGAGTACAGTGTGAAATTAATAATAATTTATAAATTACTAAGGGTTCATGGAGGAGGGGGCGAAGGAAGGGAAATACGGGGTGCTGATAATGGGAGCCTTGGTGGAGGGAGGATATTTCGAGAGTGATAATGACAATAAGTGTGCAAATGTGGCCTGCATACAATTGATGTATGTATGGATCGTGATGGGAATTTTATGAGCCCCTAATAAAATGATTCATTCAAAAATGGAAGTAGGGGGAAGGAGGAGCTTATACCAAGAGCTCAAGCAGAAAACATTTTGAAAAAAATATGGTAATATATGTACAAACATGCTTGACACAAATGATGTATTGAATGTTATAAGAGCTCTAAGAGCCCCCAATAAAATAATTGGGAAAAAAATAGAACTCTAATATGCTATGAAATATAAAGGATGGAGGAATTCATTCTGACTGGACCAAACTAGAGAACTCTTCATGGAGAAAATGACATGGGCCAGGCAGGATACCTTCCCTGAGGAGGACAACAGGTGAAAAAGTGTAATGGTAAAATAATGAAATGTTTGCAGAGAAAATAATAGAACAAAAGATCCTCACTGGAAGTCTAGTATGCATGGTGAAAAGCAAGAAAACCTATGATCCACCACAAATGTCAGGAAAATGTTCTTAATTTATAATTGATTGACTCTAAGAAACACTTTAATTTCTTTTTATAGTCAACAAAAACACCAAACTCACACCTATCAAGAGGATTTCAACTCATAGGAATCCTGTGGCATAGAGGATTGTGTGTTGGGCTGCTAATCTCAAGGTCAGCAGTTCGAAACCACCAGCTGCTTCACAAGAGAGAGTTAAAGCTTTCTACTACTGTATAGAGTTCCCATCTCAGAAACCCACAGGGACAGTTCTACCCTGCCCTATGGGTCACTATGAGTTTCATGGCCAGGTGGCTCCTAACTAAATGGGATGAAGTTCTGAAGACACCCAAACTGTACCTTGTGTTGACTATAATACAAAACTGACACCAGAGTAATTCACCACCACAAAAACTCAGCAGATTTCGTGAGGTCCTTGGTGTATTTGGAAAATGTTCATCATGAAGATTTCTATATGAAATTCACGTCTGAAATCAAGCTATAGAAAAAAAATGTCAGTAGAAAATGAAAGCCACAAATTAGAGCCTGACTAGTCTCCGTCACATCAGTTAAATGACGGTTTCCTGGGTGGACAATATCCAGGTCCCAGTATCCAGTCCATATATTTTCAACAAACATGTTCTGGACATTCTATTGGCTGGGTTATGTCAACTTGATGCTAACTAGGAATGAGCAAAACAAAACAAACAAACAATCCAATCCGGATCAGCCTACTGCCTGTCTCTCAGAATGTATCCTATATTGAAAATAGATATTTAGTATTCAGGGAGCTTTTCAAGACATATCATTCAATTAAGACCTCAAGAATGTGACCAAAAATTGTCAACCAACAAAACTTTCTTTCTCATCATCTCCTTCTATCACATAAACAAGAGGAGGTAAAACTCTGGCCTTAAATGTGCCACTGAACTCTTTAGCTGCCAGTGTGCAATTGAGGGTGTAGTCAAGAGGACTATGATAAGTGACTCAGAACAGAAGAGAAACCTCTGTAAAGGCAAAATCTCATTCATACCTCCACCTGCTACATCACAGCCTGAGCTATGTGTGAGGTCAGGCTGAGCATTCGTCTCTAAGTCAGTATCAGAACATGAGCATGGAAACAAATAACAGTGTTTATTCAAAGCTGCCATTCTCCTGAGTTTCTGCAGCAAACAGTGAAGATAAGACAGCTTGTTAAAGATAAAAAAGGTTGTTAGTCTCCAGATAAGTCACCTTATCTTCAGCACACTTTTTGATTTCAATATCAATGCTTTCTCAATTCAATGACAGCATCCTGATGATAATCCATCAATTATCTATCCTTTTGGCAAAACTATACATAAATTTTACAAGTTTTTATTCCTATACCATTTAATATTCGTGATTATTACATTAATAATAATTTAAGTCATGCAATCTCATTGATTTTAGTGAGGAAAACATTTCCAGCATCCACAGTTAAGTGTATTGTATAAAGTCTATGAAGATTTGAAGGTATGTACCCTTTTGACCACAGGACTCTCCCTATTTATTTTCAGGGATTTTAAAATCTAGCTTTAACTATGTTCTTTGAGAACACATCATTTCTTTTGGTCAGAGCTGTATTTTCCACTTCATTTGAATGAAAGTTAAACATAGTACTTTCCCTTCCCCAGCAATCTGCCATGTCAGACTTATCAGTATAGAATGGGATTTAATTGTTCAGCTGTACAACAAATAGTTGTGTGTTGTGCTTGCTTTTGTGTCAGTTGCCAGGTGAGTCGTGGTTAGAGGGACAGGAAGGCTCAAACATCAATTTAGTGTTCAAGGCACAACAAGCATAGTAATTTGTGTCACAAGTAATTGTACAAAGTGTTAAGTTCTGTGGACAAGGAAGGACACTATCTAGGCAATAGGACTCCAAGTTTGACATGAGCCATCTGATCTTCTATTTTTGTTATGTTCCTCTCCAAGTATTTCTTCTAAAGCAAATTAGGAATAATAATCGTATTTCCATCATGGCAGTTTTTGTTTTTGTTCTTTTAGCTAAATGCAATAATGTATGGGGGCACACAGCAATATTCATCATCACTATCGTCATCAGCCTCACAGATGTGTCGGAATGACATCATGCACTAAGCACTGATCAGAGAGCCAGATTAACCATTAGGACTTGCCACAGACTGAACACTAGCCAATCCCCTTCCTCGCCCCAACTAAATATGTGTAAATCCTAACCCCTATACCTGTGGGTACAATTTCATTTGGGAAGAACTCTGTGAGTTAATGAGAAAGTCAAGAACTTTTGAGAAAGCGAAGCCTAGGTTAGGATAGAGAGAAAAGAAAAAAAAGTCCCAATGAAGGGAGGGAAACAGGGAGGTGGGGACAGAAAGAACAAAAGGTGCTACTTTGAGAGCTCCAAAGACCCCTACAAACTTTCCAGATCCAGAGATAAATATTTCCCCTGGAGTAGATAGAGAGCTCCTTCCCTGGGAGCCAGTGCTGAAGCTCCTAAGCTATGGAAACAGAAACCCACTTGTTTGTGGCATTTCTGTGTGAGAAGCACTAGATAACTAAGAGAGAACACAATAAATGCAGAGTAGCAACAGTGTGTAAATATAGAGAGAGTTGAACTGCCCCATAGAATTTCCCAGGCTAAAATCTTATGGGAACAGATGGCCAAGTATTCATCTCTGGGGTGGTTGAGTGGGTTCAAACCACCAAATTTTGGTTAACAGTTGAGAATGTTCATGGGAAAATTCCACAAGCTTTGAATTCTGTTTTTCATGACCTTTTAGAAACATCTTCATGTATTTGTGTGTGTTTATAAAGGGATATTTTATTAAAAGTATGTTGATCTCTGGCTATTGTTTTTCTTACCTAACCAATTAAGTTCTATGATAGTCAACAAGATCAGCGAAAATAGGAACTAGATTTGTGATTACAGACCCTGACTGCATTAGCATGAAAATATAGTTGAGTTATCAAGAAAAACCACTAGTGATTTAAATTTAAAATACCTCTGTGTTACACTGATTTCAGAAATAAGCATATTGGTCTGAAAATGGCATACAATTATTTTCTGTTAATAGGTCCGATTTATGTAATTTATTGTGGCTGAGTTATTATTGTTTTGTTACTGCTGTGCACTGCACAGTAATGGCATGGAACCTTTAAAAGTTATTTCATCTTCCATTAATGAGAAGTTATCTCTACATAGCGATAACCAAGATCAGGCCACTATTGCATTCTTGAATATATTCAGCAGCATTAGCATTGAGACCAAGAGTTCAATTTACTCCAGGTACTTACCCAAATCTGTTTTTATATTAGCCCTTATCTCCAAATGCATATTTTTATAATGATCTCAATTCCACTTTCTTCCTGCATCTTTTTAAAATAGCAATGCCTGCTCAAATGCAGTTAAAATTCATTGTAATTCCTTATTTATACTACAACTCCACATAACATTTTCTATGAAAATAGTATTCACATGTTAAGACAATCAGATAAAGGCTCTCTGAACAGCAGAACCGCTGACAAACATTTTTCCCTTTCTATTCTCTTATATCAAAATATCTTGGCACTCTGGCGCGGGGGCGATGCATTCTGAGCCTGTGCATTCCTCTTCTCCGGAGACTAATCTGGTGCACCAGGAGGCCTTGCAGAGTCATGAAGGGAGAACAAACAAAAAGCTCTCTGCTCCCCAGAGATGTCAGCCTGTACCTGCAAAATCTCAAACACCATGCTCTGATGACAGAATAAAATCAAATCAACAAAAAGTCTCTTCAGCTCTTCAGAAAAAAGGTGTGCTCACTCTGCCTGATGACATCACTCCTAAGGATGACGACTCCCATACGTGTGGGAAAAGCAGTCTTGGCTAAACAGACTGGGGCTAACCCC
>PVJH01021231.1:0-39091 GCA_004026705.1 Nesogale talazaci
GCTGCTTCATGAGCATTGCTTGTGAATCCAAGCCAGATGAAATATGTGACAATTTCAATCTTTTCTCCATTTATCATGATGCTAGCTCTTGGTCCATTTGTGAGGGTTTTGGTTTTTCTTACATTGAGTTGTAATCCATACTGAAAACTACAATCTTTGAATTCTGTCAGCAAGTGCTTCCTCACATTCAGCAAGCAAGGATATGTCATCTGCATATTTCAGGTTGTTAATAGATATCCTTTCAATTCTTAGGCTGCACACTTCTTATAATCCAACTTTTCTGAGGATTTGCTCAGGATATAGACTGAACTGGTAGTTGAGAGGATACAACCCTGACACAGACCTTTCCCTATTTTAAACCAAGCTGTATTTCCTAGTTCTGTTCACATAGCTGTCTCTTGATCCATGTAGAAGTTCCAAATGGGCACAATAAAGTGTTCTGGTATTCCCAGTCTTCTCAAGGTTATCCACAATTTATTATGGTTCACACAATCAAATGTCTTAACATAGTCAATGAAACATAAGTAAGCATCCCTCTGTGGTTCTCCATTTTAAGTTAAGATTCATCTGGTATCAGTAATGATATCCCTTATTTCACATCCTCTTCTGATTCCAGCCTGAACTACTGACAGTTCCATGTCATGTGCTATTGAAAGCATTGATGGATTATCTTAAGTAAAATTTTACTTGTGTGTGATGGCAATGATAATTTGAGTGTTCTGTTGGATCACCTTAAATTGGCATGGGCACAAATATGGATCTCTTCCAGTTGGTTGGCCAGATAGCAGTCTTCCAAATTTCCTAGAATAGAGTGAGTGCATCCAGTGCTTTGTCAGCTTTCTGAAACATTTCAATGGGAATTCCATCAGTTCCTGAAGCCTTTGATTTTGGCTAATGCAGTCAGTGCAGTCTGAATGTCTTCCTTCAGCATCCTTGGTTATTGATGATAAGTTACTGCTTGAAATGGTGGACTGTTGACCAGTTCTTTCTGGAAGAGTGACTTGGTATATTCTCTTCATCTTCTCTTGGTATTTCTGCATCATTCCATATTTTGCCTCTAGAATCTTTCAAAATTGCGATTGGAGCCTTGACATTTTTTGTGTTCTGTCAAGTTCTTCCCTTTCAGTTTTCTAATCCTAAGTTCTTGCACATTTCATTATAATATTTGAATTGCCTTCTCAAGCTTCCCTTTGAAATTTTCTATTCTGATCCTTGACTTCATAATTTCTTCCATTTGTTTCAGCTACTCTACAATTAAGAGCAAATTTCAGGGTCTCTTCTGACATCCACTTTAATCCTTTCTTTCTTCCTTTTCCATTTTATGGGGGTTCATACAACTCTTATCACAATCCATACATCCATACATCATATGTAAAGTGCACTTGTACATTTGTTGCCACCATCAGTCTCAAAACATTTTATTTCTTCTTGAGCCATTGGTATGTCCTCAAATGTTATCTCTTCATATTTATCTTCCATCTTTGCTCCCTATGCCCTCAATCATTTATTTCTTTCATGTCTGTTTAATGACCTTTTGGTTTCTTCATGAATGATTGTCTGGATGTCCTCCCACAGGTCTTTCTGTCATCAGTGTTTAATCTGAAATCGATTCAAGGGATATTCTCAAAATTTAAGTTGGATAGACTCAAGGTTGTATTTTGGCTCCTGTGGAGAGTTTTGCAGCTTTTTCTGTTTTTTCTTTTTTTTTACTTTTAGGAATCACTGCCCTCTGGTGGTGGAAGTAGGAGGCCCAGCCTTTGCTCCTGTGAGCTGGAATTGAAACTCCATCCAAGTGGGCCGCAGTCCCATGCACAACCACTACACCACTGGGGCTCAGCTGCAGCTGTTTCTCTTTTTCTTGAGTCATGCCCCATAGCAAATGAAGATCCTAATGGCTTCACTGCTCCTGCCCCCCCCCCCAAGCCTTACCAGACTCACATCTCACATCACCATGGTCTACTCCCCTTCCAAATAATTTTGAGTGCTCTTGAACCTGAGGGGTCTATCTGCCCACACAATCACTGATAATGTTCTGCTTCCTTTGTTTAAATTTTCAGTATTTATTGTACTGTGGTGACTTGTCTATTGCTGTGATACTGGAAGCTATGTCACCGATATTTCAAGTTCCAATAAGGTCATCCACAGTGAGCACATTTCTGCAAGTTCAGACTAATAACAAACAACGAAGGACTCAGCTCCCCACTTCAGAGGGGAAAGCTACTGAACACCTTATGCATATCTTGAAGTTGACCATTCAGAGGTCAAAAAATTCTGCCTTATATTATGATCAATTATTTAGATGGAAGACAAAAAGACACCAAGGTAGATTTGGCAGTCAAGATTAATTTGGAGGAATTGAGAGTATGTGCTATTCAAAACCTTTTGAAAATATAGATTATGAAAATATGTATACATCCATGTTGCATTCATCCACATTAGGACATTTCTGATAAAATATAGCATTGAATTCTATCTGTAATTTTTCAAGTCACTCTAACGCACCATATAGCACCATTCCTGTCAGACAATGCACTGAGCAATGTTAAGAATTGTACTTTGCTTAACCAAAGGGTAGAGGGGCTATAATGTAGGCAACACTTAAATTAGTTGGCTGTGATCAATGTGATAGATTTATTTATAAGGGCCAATTCAGGACATCTCTTCTCCAAAGTTTCTAGGATTCAGAAACATACAGTTAAACCTAGGCTCTCCGTGTCTATGAAAATGCTTCATCATTTGATATTTTAGAAAGGAATCGTGTGTACTTCAACTATTTTCTCAAACTTCTTAAAATGAGTGACTGGATATGGCCGAAAATGAATGCGGGGGTGGGGGGAAGGAAGAAAAAAAGGATACCTACACATCTAGACAGCCCCTAACAACAACATAGGAGAGGAGGAGACACTTAACTGTCCCTAAATGATTCCCTCCCTCCACTGTGCTGTTCCACTTTCTTTCCAACAAGATTTTGTTTGGTAAATAAGAGGTGTGGTTTCCCTACCCAAGAAGAAGTTCCTTGAGTGTAGGAAACTTGTCTTTCTCAACTTGCTAGCCCTCTAAATGCCGGTCTTAAAAATAGTGGGCTCTCAATAAGTAGTTATTGATTCGTACTGAATTGCTGATTTAATTTTATACAGCCCCCAGCAGGAATCTGTACCTGTCAACAGTAAAATTACTTGTGTTCCTCTGTAGAGACAGAACTGATGACAAGTTTATGAATCTTGACAAAACTGGCCTTAGAACTACTTGTGGTTTTCACCATGCATATATGAATTGAGTTTGGAATTTGCACGTCAAGTTGAAATATGGTGCCCTAGAGAATTCCCTTGATTGATCTCATTCAATTAAGTTTACTCATTGCCCCCCAAGACCCCATCATTATTAGAGGTTGGTTTTTTGTTTCAAATTATGTGGAGCTTTTCAAATAAGACATCTGTCTTCTAACTTGCCTGTTTCCTAGGAAAAAAACAGAAAGCAAGGGGAAAGCCAGGAACTCAGGGGCATTAATTACGCCAGCAGTTTTTCTGGTGCTTTGAAAGGAGGCCTATGAACATTGATTGCCATTGAAATGAGACCCGAAGGATATATCACAGTCCTGAAACCCCGCTTAATGTCCTTATGGCCCTAAGAAATCTAGTAATATCCTGATGGCTACCTAGGGTGACAATCAATTTCTCCTAGGAAGTTGCCCAAGGCAGTAGCCTGCTGTGAGCTGAGGCCATAATCCCTTTGCAGGTTGCTGAATTCCAAAATGCCTCTTGCTTTCTGACACAAAATTTGAGCAAGATATACCGGCAGGTAAAGGCCCTTCAAATCCCAGGATAGATTTGCCAAAATATCTCCTATTTTGTTTCCACCATCTTCATACTTCTTTTTTCTCCTCCCAATAAGTTGCCTTTATTTTTGGAGTTCTGATAAAGCATAAGTCCCTGAGTGGTGCAAATTGTCAATCTACTTGCCTGCTCTTCAAAAGGATGGAGGTTTGAGTCCACCCCTCAGAAATAAGGCTTGGTAACTTACTTCTGAAATCTCAGCAGCTGAGAAGCCTATGAAGCATCAGCTCAGATACACACAGAAATGGCGTGACTCCCAGGGGGCTCAAGTGCACATGGTTTCATGAAGCGTCCAAGAAGAGCCGCAGTACCAACCTCTGAGGCCACTTACAGCTTGATGATGGGAATGAGAAAGAGTTAGCTGAGTTTTAAGTCAATATTATAATTTCTCTTGAACACTGGAAGATATCCCAGCATTCCCGCATACATTGACAAAGTAAAACATAAATAAAATATTTTTATGTTGAAACACCATAAGCCAGCATTAAAAACTTTATTCACTGCTTCAACCACTATTAAGTGTGAGTTATATAGAAAGAATGGTACTAAATTACAAGATTATTCTAAACTAGCCTTTCCTTGAAGAGTTTCCAAGCTAATGTGTAATTCTTGACACTGAATTTGCATTAAAATTACCCAGGCACTTAAACATAAAAAATAGTCTGAGAGCTTCATCCTCAAAGGTGAGGTAGGAGCATTGTTCATTTATAAAAGCACCCCAGGAGGTCTTAATGTGGAGTTTGGAACGACCCTGACCCTTGTCCTAACAGAAGCAAACAAATGACCCTACAGGGTGGTAACTGTTGTGAGAGTTGTGAAAGGTTTATACACACTATTTACCATCCATTAGATTTTGACTCCTGATGAGCCCAAGTGCCAAAGTCGAACTGTACTCCATGGGCTATTTGCTTGTTTGTTTAAGTAGATTGGCAGGCCTTTCTTCCATGTCACCTCTGTGGGATTTAGACCTTCAACTTTTACATTCATAGCCACACACATTAACTCTTTGCACCACAGAGACTCCATCAAGTTCACAGACCAGAAAGAGCAAATTCTAAAATCATAAAACTCAGTACTGGAGTCCAGGAAAAACTTTAGCAAGAGAAATAGCTTCCTAAATCTTAAGGAAGAAAAAAAATTCTTTCCAAAGAAGGTCAGGGAAGCCATAGAGAAAAAGGCAAAGATTTAAGAAAGTCCAAAAAATATGTTTATTTTAGCACAATAAACTAATGTGCAAAGGTACAACCAAAAGGCTGCATTTCAAAGTGCGAAATAAAAACAGTCTGGCTCAAACAGCATCCATGTGTAATTGAACAAGTTACTGAACTATTTTTTTAACCATTTTATTCATTTAACATACCAAAACCCCACTGCCATCGTCTGTTATAATGCATAGCAACTCCATAGGCTGCCTGAGATTATAAATCTTTTCAGGAGCAGACAGCCTAATTTTTCTTCCTCAGAGTTACTGGTAGAATTGCTATTAGCAGCTCAATGCCTCTTTTACAGCACCTTCAGAGTTTCTTCCATCTATAAGTAGGAGACAATCATTTAAACCTCACAGACTTATTGAATGAACAGAAATAAAATAAAATAGGGGATGAGGTAGACATTCAATAAACGGGCGTGCTTAGATAAAAAAAAAACAAAAAATATGAATTCCAAACAAAATTTACTACTATCGGGTCAAGTCTGATACATTGGGATCCTATATCTGGTTTCATAGGCTTTCTAAGCATACCCTGTTGGTACCCTTTGTAAGGAAACCCTGATCAGGGTAGAATTGGGCTGCCAACTGCAAGGTTGACAGTTCAAATGCATCAACTACTCCTTGGGAGAAAAATGAGGCTATCTGCCCTCATATAGATGTGCAGCTCCAGTTACTTTGTCATGGTGAGTCAAAAGTGATCAATGGCAGTGGTTTGGGGGGCCTTTGTAAATCTTCATGGGAGTGGATGGCCTCATCTTTCTCCATCTCGAAGTTTCACACTTACCCAACAGCACCCGCAGGGCTTCATTTCCTAGCTCACAGAAAAACAAATGCACAGGACCCATGGTGACCCCATCAGGGGTGCAGAACCTTTAGTCTGCCAACGGCCATTTGATGCTGATAACATCACTCAGAGACCAGGCTGACAAATCATTTCATGAACTCACCCCTACAGCAATGAGTGGAGCTGCTTCTATTTGGTGAGGTGTGTGATGTCAGTTGGTATGGATGCTTTCACAGGCTGTATACATTAGTAGACCAAATGTTACCCATTCTTAATAGACAGTGTAGAACTGCCTCTGTGGGTTTTGGAGGCTGTAACTCTTTATGGAAAAACAGCCTCCTCTTTGTTCTGCAGAGTGACTGGTGAGCGCGAATCTCTGACCTTGCAGTCAGCAGCCAACATCCCAGCACATAAGAGTCATAGATAATTCTCAGATAGGTAATAATTAAAGTATTGTTTTAATGAAGGAGTTGGGCTAATGGTTTCTCTTTGTTAGAAGATGGAATCTCAAGATGAAGTAGAAACAGTTCTGACATATCTTTTTGTGGTGAGACATAGTACTCATCATCTATCCGTACACCATTTTAAACCTCAACAGGATTCAATATTCCTCTCTCAATAGTAGTAGAACTCAAAAAAAAATAACATTTGCCAGACTAGAGCTCTTTATTGGACTAGAAAGCCTCGTTTTTATCCCACAGAGCAGCTGGTGGCTTTGCACTGCTGACCTTGTGGTTAACAACTCAATCAATGTTCTACCACCATGCCATCAGGGCTCCTAGCAGTGGACTCGTGCAATACTTTGATTGATCAAGATCAGAAAACAGGAAACGTAAAAGTTCCATCTACCTTCTAGGACAAAGACTATGGACAAGCGCCCCAGGCTGCATTGAATCTTTCCCTCAGAAAGTCTTCCTGCAGTTAAGATTTGCTCTTCTACTGGCAAAAATAAAGAGTTTTCTGATTTGCTGGAACTATTTTCCACAGTTCTTTTTGAACTTCACGCGATACTTCTACCAAATTAATATGCTATTCCTTACTATCGGAGACCTACTTTAAAAAAATAAAAGCCTTCATATCCAGGGAGAGCTGGAGCATTACTGAAGGATTTGGAGATGCACATAAAAATTTTCAGATAAAGCAAAGTGGTCGAAGGCTCTATCTTCTTATCCAAGAAACCTCAGCCCTCCTCTTGTCTCATCTCCTACTCTGGGCCAGAGTCAGGGCAGAAGGAATAGGTTACTCCACTTATGTGTTGCTGAAAAGACTATGACCAATCACTTTTAACCATGACTTTGAAATTGGTATTTCTAAAAAAAAAAATCACAAGTGTTTCTAATGTCTAGGTCAGGGGTGCTCAATATGTTGATTGTGATCTACTAGTGGATCACAAATGTAGTGTGGGTAGATCACATGGCATTAAAAAATAGATATAAGCCTATCATCAATCCTGTCACTTAATGGATATATAGCACAGTCAATCAGATGCAATCTTAGGTGTCAACCGCATCTACAAACAACTGTGCTAAGTACGGCAAAACTGACAAGGTAAGTTATTGCCAATTGTTAGACCTTGTGTTTTTTTCTCTTAGATGTATTAAAATGAGTGGGGTTGCTGAGTCAAGTGGGAAGACAAAAATGTATCACTTTTATATGAAATGGGAGATTTTGACACTGCAAGGTGACATTCAGCTGAAGTCCAGAGCTCATGAACAGTTCTGGAACTTAGCAGGAAAGTACCCAAACATGAGAAAATGTGCTACCTCCTTGACTGCATTATTTGACTGTACTTATTTATGTGAGTCAGCTTTTTTCCACATAAAGATCACGAAATCCAAGTACCATCTCACCATGAGTGATGATCATTTGGAAGTGTGCTTGAGGCTGGCTGTCAGCAGCTACTGTTTGTACTATGCATCTCTGGCTCATTCCAGAGTAAACTCAGGTAATGACAAAAAATGTACATAGATCATTGTGTTGTGTTGTGCAATCTGGACTCATCGTGTGGTTGTGCAATGTACAGAAACATGGATTGTACATATAAAGAATTTTCAATGCATTTATGAATAAATGTAATAAATAAAAATAAATATTTTATAGTTTTGTGGTTGGTAGATCATTTTGACTTGATCATCCTATAAGTAGCTCACACGTTGAAAAAGAGTGAACTTCCCTAGTCTTGACTTTAGCACCCCTAATCCTAGAAACATAAAGAACAGCAAAGGGAAAAGGAACAAAACATAAAAGGAGAAAAACTACTAGAATTGTTCATTGTGAGGAGGCATTAATGTGCACCGAAGAAGAAAACAATACATCCTGGCTGGGAATATCTCAGGAAATCCTTGAAGCACCACTACATGAGTCTTTGACAAATATCACAGAAAGGCTGGGAAGTAAAGTGTAATTTCACTTCCTACTACAGAGTCATTATGCTGCTCTTGCGGACCAGTTAATTTATTACTGAGCTCTCCCTACCATCTCAGACATTCAGGAAGCAGAAATATCCTCCCTTCTGAATGAGATGATTTCTTTACAGAAGTAGTTGAGCTCATGGCACATAGGGCTTAGAAGGACAGCATCAAACTCTCCACCCATTTTTCTTTCCTTTCCCAAGAAAAGTCATTTGCACTTACGTCTCTGGGATATGAAAGGTATCTGATCCCATGTTTTTAGGTCACTTTTACAGGCCTATCTGAATGAGGTGTCTACAGTGCTTCCCTAGTCTCCAGCCTGGCGGTACTGTGTCTTAGGCATTAGGCTGCCAACCAAAAGGCCTGGGCTTCAAACTGATCAGCTGCTCCTCAGGAAAAAAAGATGATCTGTCAGACACTGTCGAGGTTGGCTTTTTCTGAAGCCCCATCTAGGTCCCTATAAGTAGGATTCAACTGGATGGCAGTGGGTGTAGTTAATTGGATGATTTTGTTGCAAGAAAAGGGTCAGAGCTTCTGACTGAAAAGCTGCACATGCAGCAAGGGAAGGTGGCTGTGATGATGCATCTGCTCACAATAGAGCTGGTGCACTCATTACTAAGCAAGAGTAGATGCCCATAACATTAAAGAGTCACTAGGCTTTGTCCCCAAATCAGACACTCTTAGCTTGGGAACTCCTGTATAAGGCCCAAAGAACTGTCCTATAATTTCTCTCAGACTGTAAACCTTTCCTGGAGAAGCCAACTGTCTTCTTTTACCCAAAGAGCGGCTGATGGGTTTGCACCACAGGCCTTACTGTGCTCAGTCCAACACACCTCATCACCACAACTCCTTCACTTGATCTGTGAATCAGTCAACCACATACAGCATTGTGCACGCTTCCAAAGGAGTCAGAAAACCACTGAGCATGCACTCACTCTCTCTCCCTCTCACTCTCTCTTGTTCGCTCGCTTTCTCTCGCTCTCACCCTCGCTCTCTCTCTGGGCTTCTGAGACTCTACATCTTTATAGGAGTAGAAACCTCATGTATCTCCCTTGCAGCAGCTGGGGTTGGTTTTGAACTGCTGGCCTTGCACTTAGCAGCCTAACCTGCAATCTTCTCCACCACGAGGCCTTTAAAAAAGCTGGCTACGGTTATCTTCTTATTGGGCTGAAATATTAGAGCCAACTCAAGGGCAGCTAATATGTTATATTGTCTTTGGGATTCCGAGAAGTCCCTTAATATAGAGTGCGGGCCATGGAATTATGGCTGAATTCTACCTCTGCCTTGCATCAGTTCGAGGAAGATAGAAATCTTATTTTACCTTTCTGATACTGAACGGTCTCAAATGTTATTATAGGATTAAAGAAACAATGAGCAAAATGCTGGGTACCTCTATGATCAAGCGGTTATTTGAGCAGCACATAGCAATTAAAGTAAATAAATAGGACATGTATTAGGCACAAAGGCACCAGGATGGTTTCAAAACAGACTCTGCCCTAGGACTGATAAATGCCTCCTGATATTATACATAAAGTGGCCAGGAGCTGGAGCCAACCAGCAACAACTAGCAACACATTAGTCAAATTAGTAAAGAGAAAAAGAAATGAAATTGAAGAATAAGTTAGTATTTGATCCCAAGACTCTTGGATCACCTGTCTGCCATCTAAACAAACAAAAAAGCACAGGTTATTGGCAAGGCATTTTTAGTGTGAGCGTGAAGCTAGAAAACCAGTGGGGACTAGAGTTTGCCTTCAGCAACCATATTGACTTGGACAAGCAATTGTCATTTCGGAGTCTCTGGAAATAGTGTGGATCGTCATGGGGTGGATGAGAAAATCTATAATACATTGAGGTCTACCAGGTGCAAGAAAATGCAATTCTGAATGAAAAGGGCAGCAGGTGTACAGTGACTAAAGCTGAGGATATGGCCAACCGAGAGACCCCTTCTGGCCTTGGCACAGGACAGCCAGAAAGCCACAGGGCCCCCATGGTGGGACGCACAATGACAGAATGCTGCCCACTACTGAGACCAAAAAAATAAAATAAAATGAGCCCAGGGTCTTTGAATCAGTCAGGTCCCTGGAGAGCAGCAGAACTTAAATTCTATGTCTTAAACCTTTTCAGGGTCTTCTGCCAGAGAAAAAGTGCAGTATGCTAAGAGATGAGAGGACTCTAAGTCCAGAACTCAGCATGGGGAGAGAAGGTAGATAGAAAATGAGACACTGTTATAAGCACATATGCAATCAAAATATGTATCATATATGTATAGATATATGTGCATTTACTGAGCATTTTAAACATCAATAACTCAGCCATTCATATTTTTAAATATTAAAAAGGCCACAGAGTGAAGTATTAATCTGTGAGATGGAAGTCATGTTAAAAAAAAAGCAAGCATCTGATTTTGAACAGCTAGTGTAAGAAAACACAGTTGGTCTTGTTTTATCTCATATAATAACTACATTTCCACACAATGAAATCGTGTCGTATTAAAACGTGGGACACTAAATATTTGTCTGATGCTATAAGTACTGATGATCCTATAAAGATGTGGGGGGTGTTTTCCTTATTGGATTCGCCAGTTTTATTAAAGAGTTCAAAAAAAAAAAGGCAGGGAGGGGGATTGGCAGTTTCAATGTGTCCTTCCTCCCCCCCCCCCATGTGTCCTTTAATCTTAAAATTGTAATATTAAAGCTTGAATGTTAAAACAACACCAAACATGTTTTTGATGCTTGAGTCAGTAAAAGTAATTTTATAAACTGTAATATGTTTCCTGAGCCTGAATTGTATTAGGTTCTTTTAAAACGAAACTCATAAGATATCAAATGACCCATCCAACCTATTCATTTTCAACTAGTTTCAATTGTTAGCATCAATAATGATATTAGCATATATCTCTTAATTAATCTTAAAAATATATCTTTCTTTTTTTATGATTAGCTTTATTCCTTAAAGGATGACCAGAGCCAAACCTACCAGATTAGTACTTCTCTGTCCAAATTTCCTTGAATACCTGTGCAATGAAAGCATGCCTTCTCTCAGTCACGCCCACCTTACAGAAATATACACGCTTCATTGTTTAAATAAAGTCCTGGGGTGCAGTCAGGTAAGTGTTGGACTTGCAACTGAAAGGCTGGTGGTTCGCGCCCACCAGTGACTGTAGAGGAGAAATATGAAGGTATGTGGTCCTATAAAGATTTATAGTCTCAGAAATCCTACAAAGGGCACCCTATCAGACTCAGCCGGAAAGCTCTCCTCAAATTTTTTTTTTCAAGTACAAATTTCCTTTATTAGGTCTTATTTGAATTACCTATACTCAACTTCACTTCAAAAATGGTTTGTGATGACTGTCTAAATTTAGTCTTTTTTTAAGCTTTGTTTTTGTTGCTGTATTGGTGAGTAATAATATTTTTCCTCAATTTTATTTTTCATTTTATTGGAGGGCTCTTACAACTCTTGTTGCAAACCATACATCAATTGTATCCAATATATTCATACATTTATTCCTTCCATCATTACTTGTAGGACATCTACTCAGAAAACACTCCTAAAGGTCAACAAACAGACCTTCAACTATTTACAACTTTTCTTGTCACTGTTTTTTGTTGTTGGTTTGGTTTGTTTTGGGTTTGTTTGTTTGTTTTTGCTTTGTTTTGTTCTGTCTTTTTTTTTGTGGATATTATTATCTCTGCAGGTATATCTAGATAAGATGGGTTGGATAAACAATCTGGAGGAGAAAACAACAGGACCAACGGGTGCTGGGGGACCTTGGAGAGGGAGAGGTGGGGGAATGCAAGTGGTGTCAACAAACCTAGGGGAAAGGGAACAACAAGTGATACAAAATCAGTGGTGAGGAGGGTATAAGAAGCCTGGCAGGGTTTCATCAAGACTATGCAACCAAAAGGAATTACTGAAACTACAATGAAGGCTAAGCATGATAGTGGGACAGGAGGAAAGAAAAATGAAATAGAAGAAATAACTAGGAGGCAAACGGCATTCATAGAGGTCTAAATAAAAGCATTTACATATGTAAATATATTTATATATGACGATGGGGAAATAGATCTATGTGGATATATTTATAGGTTTAGTACTAAGGTAGCAGATGGACATTGGCATCTACTCAAGCACTCCCTCAATGCAAGAACACTTTGTTCTATTAATCTGCCATTTCATGATGGTCACCTTCCCAACGTGATCACTTAAGACAAATGGATGCATACACAAATGTGGTGAAAAAAGCTGATGGTGCCCTGCCAGGCTATTGAAGGATTAGCATCTGGGTTTTTAAAGGCTTGAAGGTAAACAAGCATCCATCTAGCTTAGAAGCAACAAAACCCACATGGATGAAGCACACCATCATGTGTGACCACAAGTTGTTTAAGGGATCAGTTATCAGGCTTAAAAGAACAAAATAAGCATATCCCTGTGAATGAGAGGGAGTGTGGAGTGGGGACTCACTGCCCATCTGTAGGCAACTGGACATCCCCTTACAGAAGGGTCGTGGAGAGGAGACAAGTCAGTCAGGGTACAGTGTAGCAAAGATGAACCATACATCTTTCCTCTAGTTTTTAAATTCTTTCTTCCCTCCCCCTCTCTCCCCCAACTATCATGATCCCAATTTTACCTTACAAATTCAGGAGTACACTGGTATAGATAGGAACTGGAAACACAGGGAATTCAGGGTATATGATCCCTTCAGGATTAGTGCTGAGAGTGGTGACACAGGGAGGGTGGAGAGAAGGGGGATAGAAAGAGGGAACTGATTACAAGGATCTACATATAGCCCCCACCCTGGGGGATGGACAGTAAAAAAGTGGGTGAAAGGAAAGGAGATGTTGGACAGTGTGAGACATAACAAAATAATAATAATTTATAAATAATCAAGAATTCCGGGGGGGGGGTTGTTGAGAAGGGAGGGGAAAAATGAGGAGCTGATACCAAAACCTCAAGCAGAAATCAAATGTTTTGAGAGTGCAAAAGATGCACAAATGAGCTTGACACAACGGATGTATATGTGGATTGTGATAAGAATTGTATGAGTCCCCAATAAAATTATTTTAAAAAGACGAAGAAATTGACTCCATGATAGTGGTTTGGATTGACTTTGTTTGGATTTCAATATCTAAAGGACTATTGGCACCACATGTAGAGAAGCTCGAAAATATTCTTGCTGTTCTTTATAAAATGTACAAACCCAGGAAAACAGAGCTTCATAAAAGACAATCTAGACTCAAAGAACACACATGCAGAGTAAACTACCTGAAATGTCCAGTTTCATGTTTGCTACACAAAATAAATGTGGATCGATGTTTGGTAGGCTTTGGAGGCTAACATGGACATGAAAGGCTGACTGACAAACTCATTGTCGATTCTCAGTCTGCCCTACACCGGCTCCCTAACTCCTATGGGTTTGTTTCTGAGGCTGTAAATCTTTGCAGGAGCAGAGAGATTTCTGTTTTCTCCCACTGAGTGCTTGGCTGAGTTGGACCACCACCAGCCAACCCATTACCCACGGTGTCACCAGAGCTCCTCAGGGCCTCATGAAGACTTTGACAAAATTAATCTGTTAAAAACAAAGCTTTGCATATTTGAAAGCAGTAATCTGATTCGCATGGGCAATTTCTCGTTATGCCGTGATCCCCCTAAAAGGTACCCAAGATGATTCTGTAGCTTTCGTTGCTATGTGGCTTCTTCCAGGAAGCAGACCTCTACAGCTGAGATACGCAGGGACCAGTCACACGTTTGGAGGGTTGATCCAAAGAGGAGAGAAAATATGTACGCGGGTGTGTGCATGCGTGTGTGGCTGCGCTGAGCTTGTTCTGGTCATCCATGATTCAGTTCAAAAGATTATTTTTTAAACAAACAGATGTGCTGCTAGTTTCTTTGGTCATGCTTCGTAAACCTTGCCTTAGAGTAACTCATCTTCCCTCTCCCCAGAGGAAGCAGAGATGTAGATGGCGCTTCAAAAAATTCATGGAAAAATGAAAAGAACAGATTATGGAATTCCCCTCTCCACCCCCCTAACCCCCTAACTGAAACATTTTGAAGCTGCTTCATGTCGTATCAAGTTAGAGGTATCACCTGCTTCTGCTAAGAGAGAGGGCATCTTTTTAACTGACTAGAGTATTGAAAACAATTTAGATTTTTCATCTCAGGAAAATACTTCTCTTATTTTGTTGATTAATTGCTACTTCATTAAAACTCATGTTTATAGGTTCCTGAAACTGTTATTGGGTCCTAGTTCCAACATAATTTTCTTCCTCAACCTTATTCTACAGTGAAAACAAGAGATTTACTAGAGATTGTCTATGACTGATTGTGTATTTGAACAAAATAAAAGAAGAAAAGTCAGTCCAGCTTTGGAGTGTTCCCTTTCTTATTTCAGATCTAGTTCACCTCGAAGTTCTCACTCGTGGTGCTGTGAAGTTGCAGAGAATCAGACTTTACCTCTGCAGAGCTCAAAGTTCTCTTCTGGGATCAGTTTGTCAATAGCCTGATGTCTATGTTCCGATGATGCCCAAAGAAAGCTATGCTGGCACCATTTCCATGGAAACCTTTCCTAAGCCTCATGACAACTCAAGGAAAAGAGCATCAGTAATGACAGCAACTCGCTCTTGCCAAGCTCTTATTTAACTACATATGTATGTGTGTGTGTGTGTGTGTGTGTGTATATATGTATATATATGAAGTTTGGGAGGATAGACAACTCAGGGACCATCAATTTCTATCCCCCTGAAATTGACTCAAGCTTTTGCACAAAAAAGCTTTGAGGCACTTGTTGCCTTGGCACTCATTAAGACTTGGTCCTTCTTTTCCTTATATACTGCACCTTCAACATGAACTATTTCTCAGGCATTGTGGCTTGCCACAAGCCATTTCATTTTTTCAGATCTTGATTTTCCTGATTTTTAAAATAGTACATTTGGACCTATAATTAGGGGAAAATGTGGCTCAAGAAGCATGAATGTTTTATACTGTTTTCCATAACAATATCCATCATTTGTATGATCAATGTGGGATTTGACAGAAATGTTGCTATGACTCATGAAGAGTTCTACATAGCACGTCCCATATATCCCAGCCATGTGCTCCCTCACTCACTCGAGTAGATGCAGACACAGCGCCGCCCCCCTGTGCGTGTCTGAGGCTGTGCCTGGGTGTGGAAGAAGGCCCAGGTTGTTTTGAACTGTTGATTATGCAGATCGCAGCCCAACACATAATCACTCAACCATCAGCACTCCCTGACAATGTACTAAGCTTTGTAAAATATAATCCTGTCATTCATGGATAGATGCCGACATCATGAAGTTCTGCTCCACAGTTATACATGAAGCCATGTCTCTACACGGATGGCTATGGGCAGATTCATGAAGTTAAAAGTGTTCTAAAGGCCACAGAGCAATTCAAATAAGAAGGTATTTAAACACTTTTATAATAGTTTCTTACGGGCAAACAATGGCAAAAACCAATAGTTTTTCAGTGTGCCCTTAAGACTGTCCTTTGATCATGAATCAATATTTCTTAAGAAGAGGGAAATCTGAGATTTGGAATGATTTTATGGCACTCTATTGGCTGAATGAATGTCAGGGATTATGGAAACAGGCCGGGTTTGCTTGCACACATCTGGATTCTATACTCATGCAATCGTATGGACTGCTTTCGTCTTTGACTAAGGGAACATAAACTCTGGATACTTAATAACTATGCCTGTGGTTTTAATATTTACTAACCTATTTTCTTGTATTATTGCAGGCCTCAATTATGTAAGTCTTATCTCTTGCAAAGTGTCTGGTGGGGGAAAGTCCGGTGTGTAAACAGAATGGATTTCTCTTCTTTTTATAACTTCAAAACTATTCATGCTAATTATTTCAGTCCCTCTACAGAACACACCATTAGAAAAAAACAGAAATCTAGAAAGTTTAAATTAGGTTACTTTGTTTGCTTTCAATAATGACTTAATGAATCAAATCTATACATCTCCTGTTGAGTGACTGGTGTGCAAATAAATATAAAGTCATAATTAAGTTACTTCAGCTTTGTATAATCCTTTTGCTTATTTTACATAGGGCTTGCATTTTTAAAGTAATTTTTTTTTAATTCAGTAACATCACCAACAAGATTGTGTTTAATGACTGATGGATTCTGGAGTGGAGCATATGCCAAGTATAAGAAGTGATAATGCTGTATTATCTTTGGGAAAAACATAAGCACAGCTGAGCAGGATTTAGATTAATTCAGGGATGGCAAAGTCATAACATTTGTTGCTCTTGAGATAGATCTGCAAAAGGAAATTATTTTAAAAGGGAAACTAAAGACAAGGATTGGCTTAAGATGTTTTCTTAAGCTGGAATGTCCTTCTCTTTCTTCTTCCATCTCAGAGCGGCCTACTTCTTCCTCAAAGCAGAGCTCAAAGGCCATCTCCTTTACAAAGTTATCATTGATCCCTCCGAGTTTGCAGTGAACGGCTCCCCTCTGTGTTCCCATAGCTCTTTCTATGTAGCACGAGCAGCATTTATTTTCTTCCTCTTTGTAAACAGCTACTTATTTATAAAGCTTCTTGAAGGGAGAGGCATGCCTGTTATCATTATCTCCCATAGTGTCTGGCACAGGACTTTGCAGAGCAAGGATCCCATAAACGCTTGGACAGTCAAGTTAATTGTGGAGCAAACACTGCAGAATAGAAAGAAAGTACTAAATACTCCCATAAAGTGTCCCCGTGGGGCACTTTGTGCTAGATTCGGCATGAGGCTGCTTTGCTATCATAAATGATTACCAGGACAAGAACAGAGGCAGGAAGGAGTTGGTAGGGGAGATTATTGAGGGTAAACAATGATAGTCAAAGATTAAAAGCGCAGAAGGCAGAGATTGAGAAAAGGCAGGCTGGCAGGTGGGATTTCCCCCCCCCCCCCCCCCAGTGCTGTGCTAAGAGCCCATTGTCTAGCAGGCGCATAGCAACCCTGGACAACAGACTAGAACTGCCTCCCTGGAATTCCCAAGACTGCAATCTTTACAGGATCCGACTGCCATAGCTTGCCCCCACAGACTAGCTGGTGGATTCCACCACCACTGCTTTGTTTTGACTTGCCTTGTCTTCTTTCCTGTACCAGGTATGGCATTAATTGTTGAGGACACAACGCAGAGTAAGAACTACTACCTATAACCAAAGAGCTGGCAATGTAGAGCAGGGAGCAGAGAAGCTGCCAGTAGCTAGTTATAAAAGGAATGGTAAGCGCATGGGTGGAGTCCCCTATGGTTCAGAACAGCTTATAGACCAGACTGAGAAGAGAAAGATTAGGGGCTTTAGACTACCCAGAAACACCTTAAAAGAAAATTCTGGCCATCTATTAAAAAAATCAGTCACTGAGAACCTGACTGAGCTCAGTTCTGCTCTGGCTGGGATGGCCACCATGAATTGAGCTAACTGGAAGGCACTGGTAAGAACAACTTTCTAGTGCAGCGGTTCTCAACCTTCCCAAGGCCGTGGCCCCTTAATACAGTTGCTCATGTGCTGGTGACCCCCCAACCATAACATTATTCTCATGGCTACTTCAAGGCTGCAATTTTGCTACTGTTGTGAATTGGGTGACACCTGTGAAAGGGGCTGTTAAATCCCCAAGGAGGTTGCAACCTACAAGTTCAGAACGCTGATGTAAGATAATTTCTTGGGAGAAAGGAACACCTTTGCTTAATTTCCACTGTGACCCTGATGACATAACATCTCTGTTTCCCTAATCGAACACTCTACTGAACTATAATAGAATAGAAAGCCAAGCTTACAATGGCTACAAGTTGGTGTTATAGATCTGAGGCTTTACCTCGGAACACTGCTTCTTTCGGTCAGGAATGAGCCAGAGAGAGTCTCTGGATGCCTTTGAGAATGAAGACAACATGGGACGCAGACGATTTGAGCTAGAGAGCAGCATTGCAATCCCCCCCTCCAACTACAGCAATTTCTTTTTGTTTGTTTGTTAAGCCTTCAACGATGCTATCCCATTGAGCCCTTCCAATATGCTCTCAATAAAATGAGGTTTCGTTGTCCTTATTTTCAAACACGTTTTGGTCACGTTTTGTTGCTGTTTTCAGAAGTCACCATGCTGTTTTTAGGTCTGTCTGGTTCCTGTGCTAAAGCACCGAGCCATTATAATCTCGGTGCAAATGCCATTGCATCCGAAAAAGATGATTTGTAATATTGCGTTATTTAAAATACATTTTATTTACTTTAAAACCATGGTAGTGAGATCATTTTAGTTTTAAATACCTGGCTTGGAGCCAGGACCTCATATCAGTTAGTTATTAGCTCTTGTGAGTAACATCAGGAAAGGCCAGACCATCCGTGGAAAAGGAAACTAAAGGAAAAACATCCCCGCGGCTCACTGAAGCAGCAGGTGAGAATTCAGAGCAACTTCTGTTTTTTAGCAATAGGTATTAAAATTGCAATAAATATAGGCAATTAGTATTGAATGAGGACCTACTAGGTAGGAGGTACTGTGCTAAGCACACCACTACCTTATTACAGGAAGTCCCTTGGCTTTGATCCTCTCATTTGTATGTCATCCATAGGTATGAGCCAGACCCAGTTGATATAAACTGTATCTAACTGTTCTGACAATGTAGACATAAAGCCAGGTTTAAGAACGGAACTCATTTGTAGTTTTTGCACAGGCCGTTCAACCTTCCTCAGAACAATGAGGTAAAAAAAATCCATTCGGGTCATACTGCTTGGCAAAGTAAAGTTGAACCTTCAGGATTTTTATGACTCTAAATAGAATATATTATTTTCTTTTGGGAGGGTAGGGAGTAAGAGGGGGGTTACCAATGATTTATTTGAAAGGATACTATACTGAAAAAAAAACAGTTACAGATGCCTTGGTGATACACCATTCATCCGTCTTCTTATTTTACCATATATGCTCGAGTATAAGCTGACCCGAATATCAGTCTAGGCACCTGATTTTACGACAAAAAGTGTATTAAAAATGTGCTGGAAAACTTGGCTTATACTCCTGTATATATGGCAAGACAATCTGGGAAGATAGGTTGCATAAATATACAGGAATTTTAAAATAAAAAAATAAAAATATATAACAGAGCTTTAAAAAATAAGTTTCATTTTGGGGGGAGGTGAATTTATATGCCCCCTCAGCTAGCCAAGCTCAGAGAAATGCACACCAAACCGACTCAGCTGCTCTTTCAACTGGATCCCCTCTACCCACAGCAGCCAGACCAGTCCTTGATTCCCCCAAAGGGGGCAGCAGCTCTGATGTAGTGTACTCTATATTCTTCAAGGCAGATACTTTCGCCACCACAGTGTTCTACTGTCCAAGGTACTGAAAACTCCCCGAGAAGGACAGATGGGTCCTTTCTTGGGAGGCCATAAAGAGATGGGAACCTTACAGTTGTTACCCAGAAAGTAGCCTTCTCTTTTTCCCACACTGTACACACACACACACACACACACACAATGTGTATTCATCTACCCCACACTCAGTCTAGAAGGAAGCTTTCTGGCTGTGGTTTTAATTGGAAATGGAACCCTGCCCTAGCTGTCCAAATTTATTACAGTTACACATCACCCTCAGGTTTTCATCTAGAAGACAAGTCACTCCAGTGATGGATGAGGCAATATTTATATATCATTTTGCAAAGTAAGCAAGGAGACTTCCAGGGAAAAAGCACTACAAGGCTTTTATTATAGTCCAGTAATGAAGACATTGGATGGGGGGGGGTGAGGAGGGGATGTATAATGCTAACTGTTACAAATACCTTTAACAACTGTTTTGTTGTTGTTGTTGTTGTTGTTGTTGTTGCTTTCAAAATAAGCTGTGCAGGTCAGGGCACAGCTGCCATTTCAGGTGCCAAGATAGTATGGGTCTTTCTTCAAATGTATTGCCCCCCTCTAGGTGATCTATTCAAAGCAGAGGAGGTAGCTTCCTGTAGTTTAGCTTTATGCTTCTCTCTCAAAAGCCCATGCTGCTTTCTATCAAGCTAGCACAATGAACATTTATTAGTGATGTTCAAATAACTTTTAAGTGATGTACTGTAATTCATTAAACAAAGTTGAGAGATTAATGGTCCTAGTAGTTCTAGATTTCTTAAAAGTCATAAACTAATTATGTTTCCTCTGATAGGTCATAGACTATATCTCCAAGTGTCCTGACAGCTAAAGCAATAAGAGAAGCATAATTTTGTAAATATATTACTTATGACAAGAAGGAGCCCTGGTGGCATAGTGGTTATACGTTGGACTGTTAGCCCCAAGGTCAGTCAACAGTCCTAAGCCACAAGCCTCCTCTGCAGAAGAAAGATGGGATTTTCTACTTCTGTAAAGTAGTAGCATCTCAGAAACCCACAGAGGCAACTGCACTATGTTCTATAGGGTCGCCATGAATCAAGAGTAACCCAATGGCAGTAAGTTTGATATTGTCAGAGGTTTGAATGGAAAGTCTGTCAGTAGAGAGGGGGGAAAAGCTTTACAGGAGACCCTTCATAGCCTCCTGGGAGGAATGCAAAATGGCTCATTCCCTATAATCAGGCACATTGACTCCGGGATATGGGAGGAAAAAATGAATAAAATGTACACTCCTTGTAGGATCATTTATTGTTTCAAAAAATAAATTTTACTGAAATTCCTAAAGGCTGAGCAGTGAGGGATGAAAAAGTACAATGAAATACTATCTAGTGTTTTAGGGTGGGTGAACTGGAGGATAAAAATAAAATGGATGAACTAGATCACACACGTTAACATGTATAATTTTTTAAGCCAAAATCCAAAACCATTTTGATGCTACAAAATAATTAGTGTGGGATGGTAATGTGGATTTTTAAAGCCCTCTAACAAAACTATATAATGTTTATGAATATGTATGTTTCCTATAAAAGAGTATGAAATCATGAATTATAGTGGTGAAAGGGAAGCAAAGCTAAGGGGTGTGGACAAAGATCTCAATTTCAAAATGTATTTCCTTTTTAAAAGAGTGCTAAGGAAAATGATACAGTGTTGACTGGTATTGGTCCTTCTAAATGGTATTGTCCATGTATTTATTAGGCTGCTTATGTACTTAGAATTTTTTCTTTTTTTTCCAAAAAAGTTATGATGGCTACAAGCTTCATGACTGCAACATAGTCTATAGACCTCAGAAGTGCTGTCTGTTAGAAATAGAATTAGTCTTTGATATGAATGCTATGAATAGATTTGCATATCTTTTTGAGCAGTTCATTCATACAACAGATACTTATCAAGCCCTAAGGACAATAGAACTCCTGAATAGCTAAACACTCACTACTAACGGGAGATGAGAGGTCCAAACCCACCTTGACCCACTGGCTAGGTGATCTGTTCCCAAAATGTCACAGCCCTCAAATCCCTTGGGAGGAATTCTACTCTTAACACACAGAATTGATCATATGTGTGATCTACTTGAATGAAATTAACATCAATAAAACTATGGGAACTAATAGGTAAGCTGCTAACCCCCAGGTCCAAGGTTCAAACCCTCCAGTTCCTCTGTGGCAGAAAAATTACTCTCCCACAAAGATGTAAACCCATCCAAACCCTGAAAACCCTCTAAAGGGTTGATTTCTGCTCAAACTGACTTGAAGGCAGAGGGCTGGTTTGGTTCGGGTATAGCATAACGAGCTTACACCTGACTTCTCACCGCATCCAGCAATACAAAAGAAAATCTTTGTAGCTGTTCAACCCTCTAAGATGGCAAAAGGTTTGAGGTGTTTGCTTCCCATGAGTACACAAAAGACAAAGTCATCCATTCCCCTTTTGAAATTTGTCTCCTAGGGGGGAAAGATCGAACAAAGAAAATGAGGAAGCATGTAGCACAATATTCCCACTGCCATCTACTAACTCCGATCTTATGGGCTCGCCATAGAGACTCTGCAGCTGTAAATCTTTATGGGAGCAGATGGCTCCATCTTTCTTCCACAGAGCGCCTGGCGATTTTGAACTTCCAACCTTGCCTAACGTGCAGCACCTCTGGGGCTAGAGAGCATATAAAATATATGTTTTATATGGGGTAGCCAAAGATGTTTTAATGTAAAGACCTGACTATAGGGCAGGGGAAGTTCTAGAAGTATACTGACAATAAAGATCAGTTGGGTGCTGACCACCCACAAAGTGTGGCCAGAGAGAACTGAAGCAGGTAGCGTGATAAAGGCGGATGCTTTAGAAGAACATGGGGACCAGGTTCTGCTGGTGCTTTCAGGCAGCCGGAGCAGTTTGGATTTAATTCTGAATTCTAAATTTAAACTCGGAAGAAATGTCACCATGAAAAGGACTGGCTGACTTGGGTTATTTCAAGTTGGTTGCCGGCATCTATGGATACATTGGTTACTTGAGCAAGACTGGAAGAGGAGCAAGCAGTTAAAAGATGTTGCAGATGCTTAGCCCAGACGTGCAGTTAGTTGGGGCCTGGGTGTTAGCAGTGAAAAGGTTAAGAAGGGGTCAAATTGGGGGGGGCAGGGGGGGTAGTAGGACCTGTTTCTGTGTGCTATGAAAGATCTAGATTAATTAGAGATAATTCTTAGATATGCTGACATGAGTGACTAAGCAATCAGAAGTTGCCACTGCAGGTGTGGGAGAGACTAAAGGCTGATGTGGGGCCGGGGGGGGGGGCACCCTATTCTAAGCATGTGAAATGTAACATGCCTACTAGACATCCCCATGCAGATAGCCTGGCGATATGACAGCAGTTGCTATGGATAGTGTCAAAAATAATCAAGAGCATCACACTCGCTACTTTTCTCAACGCCTCACCCACAACAATATGATTTTGTTAACTAGCCAACAGTTGCTGACTTATTATGCTGGTGTTAGATGTTGAGTACAATATGTACTCCACTCTCTGTGATTTCTAGCAGCTTATTTCCATTTATATGAACACGTTAATGGAAAAGAAAGCAAGAATAGAAACAAACACTGTTGATTGGTTTTCTTATCCCTGAATGAAGACACTCATCACATCATGTGTATTTTCAACATTCCATGCTCTCTGTTTACAGAATCCAATTTTCTGAGGCTATTTTAGATTCTTTTTTAAAGAAGGAAAGAAAACTTTCTAAATAACAAAGCACAGTAGTATAGCTTATAATCCAAATAAAAAAATGTGATTTTTAAAAAATAAAGACTTTTGCTAGGTTTTAAATCAGGTAGAGATTTCTAGACGAGTTTAAGGGTGGGAATTGTTACCACAAAACCTCGGATTATACATGTCCACTCTTTACTTGGAAAAGCTACTTAACCTCAGGCCTTGACTTTATCTGTTAAAGAAGGATACTGATAGGATTTAGGAGGGCATGAAGAAGCAAAAGCCAAATGTTTACCAAGGGGACATGGAATTCTACATACTTATCAGCTGCAACTGCTGTTTTTTTAAAAGTAGCACTTCCATTCAAAAAGCAATGTGCATGTACCACTGCATGCATCACAAGGTGCTAGGCACAGCTTAGTCATTTAGGGCTTGACTGAAAGTTATTCTGAGCCACACAGTCCCACTGGTGAGAATATGCCTCCTTTGAAATCAGAATCCACATGAGGAAAGGGGAAAACCAAAACAAAAATAGTAAACATGTCACACACTTTGAAGAATGGACCCCATGTAATGGAACAGTTTGTGTAGACAAATGGAACCCTAAACAGTCATGTGAACCTACACACACGGAAAGCACAATACATAGTATTTTGAAGCTGATCTATACAGAGGGAACCTGAACTTCACTACTCTCAGCTGAATGGATTGGCCTTCTCAGCTCTTTTTCAGGAAGCCTCATGCATCTTCTCCTTCCTTTGTCATGCATGCTGACCCACAGGCCGGGTGCTCTCTCATTTGAGGAAGCGTGTGAATGGATGATGATATAAATCATTTCAATCCACCTTCAAAGAAGTCTACATATTTCCCATGTCACTTTGGTAGAACATTGAGGACCCCTGCTAAAAACTTGGCATCATCTTCAAATCTTATCTCCCCTTACATGCTATATGTCACTGTTGTCCATACCTCATCTACACGTCCTGTAGAAATGATGTCGACACAAAAATTATCTTCCTCTGAAAAGCAGAACTCAATTTATAGAGCGGTTTCCCAACATGCTTCACTCACCTCTCCCATCTCCTCCTACCATTTATAAGCACTTCCTTTGCACAAAGCAAAGTAGAAGAACTGGGGGCGGGGAGCATGTTGCTAAGCCATGGGGTTGGTTGTGAGTCTATGTCTGGAGCTTGCTTGAGAGTGTACTTTTAAAATTTCCTTCTTTTTATCCTTCCACAAAAGAACTGGGGGAGGGGGTGGGGAGATGCATATGGTGGTGAAAAGTCACTGTTGAGACAAGATCTGCTGGCATTGTAGCTTGCTGGATCTCTTCCTGGACATCACCTCTCTGGAACAAAAGGGCTGCTTTTCTGGATCGGAGCAATACCCAGCTCAATTCTTCATTCAGTATTTTAGAAGTCAGTTTCAAAGTAGATCAAAGAAAGAAGACCCATTCTGGTTTCTTCCTCAGCTCACCTCTTTAGTTTTCCTGGAAGACACACTGTGGGACTCTATCTCTTCCCCGCCACCTAAATGTGCAACTTGCCAGTCTCAGTAATCTTGTGTCCAATATTATGCTGGTAAGACAATGTTCATCGTTTTCCCATTTGTAAGACTATAAATTCAGAAATATACAAGTGGCATATTAAAAAATCAGTTTGCCCATTGGTTTGGTGGCTTAAAAACCAACACAGACTTCCACCAGCAGGAATGTGCTCCTGCATGTCACGCTCCAAAAGGACCCACTCTTACGTACTTCAAAAAGGATGCTTTGCTGATGGTAAATGGGAGCTTCTCCCAGATCTTTGCTTAGGAAGAAAGACACAGAAGGTGACACTCAGATGAGTAGGTCCTCATCCTAAGATCATGGTTTTCTGCTACCAAAATCTACAATAAAAAATGCATAGTGTTAATGATGGCAACAAGTGTGCAAATGTGGTATGCATCCAATTGATGTATATATTGATCGTGATAGGAGTTGTATGAGCCCCCAATATAATGATTTATATTAAAAAGTGCATAGTGCCCGGAAGAGGAAAGGTATAGAAAATCTCTGAAACAAGATCTTCTCTTTGGAAGAAAGAATATTCATATTTTTGAACTGAATAATTGAAACATCACTGTTTTATAGGCTCAAGTAGAAACTATGTATTTTATTAATTTCTGGTGTCAGTAGATGAGTAGTAGAAAAGAGACTATATATATGTGAATAAGCAGTAAAATTATGAGAAATATTAAACATTTAACGTTCTTGACAAACAGATACACGTCTCTTGAGAAAATGAAATGCATGTAGCTGTGTGTTCTTACTCATCAGGTTCTGTGGCTTTTTTGCTCTTTCATTGTGCCATTCTACCTTCCACCAGACTACTAGGTTGTCATTTAAAACCGCACCTCCACTCCATCCTGCCTTTCTTCTTTCCTTTACAGATACTGCTTAATATTAAGACAATGACTAACCAAAAGCCACACCAGTTGGCATCAACTTAACTCCAAGTCTTTTTAAAGCCAAATATATCAGAGGGAAATACGCTCCTTGGGGTGTTCAGTAGCAGACTTTTGGGTATGTATCATCACCAAGTCTTTCTTTCAAGGCTCCTCTGTGGGGTCCCACCTCAAACCTTTGGCTAGCAGTCAAGCGTGTCAACCGTTTGCATAACCCTGGATTTCCCAATGTGGCTACCAAAGAGTATCATCTTGTCCAAGTGGCCCTTTGACATGTAGCAAAACATTTTGATTTGAATACTGCTTCTTTCTCTGCTTTCCCAACCCCCAGGGTCCATACTGATTTGCATAATTTATGCTTAATGTTCTTTGTACCTCCTTTAGGGACAGTGACAATAGTATACTTGAATGCGTTTCTCACCACCAACACCATGTTTTGTCTGTACCATATGCTCTAGTCACTTCACCTGGCAAAGTGTATTGTACAGTAACAGAATATACCAATCCAGCACAGAGGGGCATTTGTGTGCATAGACAACATGGAAACAAGAGCACAAGAGAATTTCAGGCATGGTTAGCTCCACTTCAACCTTCACTAGATCTCTCCCCTGGTCTTCCCCATCAACCACACACATTATGTCAAGGGAACTCCAACCCAAAGTCAGTAGACCCCTGTGAATAAGATTGTCAACCTTGAACCTCACAGAATTGCCATAAGATCACTGTGGAAAACAGTAGGAAATAAGGCTGTATCTATCCAGGTTTAAGGAGAGACTTTCAAAAAGATGTTTCTCCTTGGAACTTAATTCATTACCAACACGAATCAAATTTTTCTAAGGAATAACTCTGAATAATGAACCAATAACAATCAAGTGTTCATGATGGAACTGAAGGAGGTATTTATTTATTTTGTTTGTTTGTTTGGAGCTTT
Source organism: Nesogale talazaci (assembly GCA_004026705.1). Classification (NCBI taxonomy): domain Eukaryota; kingdom Metazoa; phylum Chordata; class Mammalia; order Afrosoricida; family Tenrecidae; genus Nesogale; species Nesogale talazaci. Next base: position 26,653 of record PVJH01021231.1, read on the forward strand.
GCTTCTTAATTCCATTCTGTTATAATTAAGAGATACATCCGTGCAAATGAAAGATGTCATTGTTATTAAAACTTTCTTCCGCCATTGAATTATGGCTTATGTGAATGCAAAGGGTTTTTACAACTTCAATTTCTATATCCGTCAATGTCATTTCCAGTTTTTGGATAACGGACATTAATTCTCTGTCATTGAAAACGTAACTGAGTTTATTATGAAATTTAACTTCTCAAAGACCACCTGAGAGCCACCAGATGGCAACGTGAGACAAAGTGGGCACAGAAACATTAGGGGTGGACTGCCCTGAGGTGCAGCACCACCCCCAACCCGCCCCCTGGAGGCCTTCAAAACCACAAACCACTAATGCTTTCAGCTTGAGACTTTTGCAAATTCCATTTGAACAAAATGAAATGTGTTCTAACACACAGTATTCACCATAATTATAGGGTTGTGGGTTTTTTTCACCCCCTTAATAGAAGTCGATCTAGAAATCACACAATATGGAATGATCATTAATAGACCTGTTACAGTACTTGAGTAAATGCCTATCAGCAGCAGAGGCACGCATTAGTATATTTCCTAAAGAAAATCCATTTTCATTTCAGATTCTGACATTTTATTTAGAAAAATTATACCCTTTCTTTTAATTATTTCAGTAAACATAATGAGGGTATTGCTAACTACACTACAGAGCCCTTTATTTTCTCCATTTTTTTAGTAATATGAGTCTACTTGTAATTAAAGGCATGCTGCATTAATGATGCCGAAAGTCTCCCAGGGAAACATTTAATGTCCACCTCATAATATTATGCCAAAATTACATGCACAGAAGACTTTTTAATAATCTTTGTTTCCTAATTTAGTTTTGATTGGCTCTGAAATCCATCGCAGCACTCAAGGGCTCCCATTTCTACCGTCATCAGCACTTCGGCTCCACAAATTGTACAGACGCACATGACTTCTTCCGTCTGTAGGCTTCTCTTCAAAGCCTCTATTGAACATACCCACCAAATGAGCTGCAGCCTGAGGATGAGTGCAGATAATTTTGCCATTTTTAAGCCACTGGGGGGTTGTGTGGCAATATGACAGCCAACTTTGTCTAAACACAAGGAACAACTCACAGCTTTGTGTTGTCACTTCAGCTGTACGCTGAGGTTCAGAGGCTCTGATCTGCGCTTCATGCAAATCGTAACAAATTGCAGGCACCAGATGATCTATGTTTTCTGACAAAGTGGTGCTACCTGGGGGCTTTAGCGTGGATGGATGAAGGATGAGATCTATGCTAACATGTTCGCCCAGCATTGAAAAAAGAAGTCATTCCCCTTCTGCCTTTCTGACTGCTCTTTTTTAACAAAGCAGGCTTCCTTGCTGGCTGCCAAATAGTTTAAGGAAACTCAGCAAAACAATAAAGAAGAGGTCTAGTTCTGAGAACACAGAATTCCATCACCAGCTGCACACACATAAGAAAGTGTGTGTGTGTGTGTGTGTGTGTGCACGCACACGCCCCTCATTCCACTGTCACAAGTATAAATGGCAGCATGCTCCCAGACAACTGTTTATAAATGCTGGCACAATTAATACAGGACCTTTTAAAATCACTTGACGTTAAAGATTTATGAACCAGGGCATGCAGGCTAATAAGCAGAGATCTATTAGTAAGTGGAATCTATGGCTGTGTGCATGTGCTCCTCTTCCCTCTAATACTGCTCTGTGTGAAAGGAAGTGCTGTGGCGGGGAGAGCCACTGGCTTACGGTGAGGGAGCGAGTGAGAAAGTAGCCAAACAGCCTGGGGAGGCCTTGCCCATGCCCTTCCACTGAGCGGTCTGTGAAAGGGTTGTGGGAATTGCAGGGCATTGCTCTGACCACATGTCTGCTTGCTGCTCAAAATCACTCTCGTCACAGCTGAAACAGGGTGTCACTAGCTGAGCAGACAGACAGTGACTGAGACCACTTTACAGCAAACATTTACATAGAGGAGCAGAGTAGGGAGTCAGCTTATTTGGCAGCAACCCTGATGTAATAGGCCCTAACGACTCCGAGGGAGCTGGTTTCCACGCCAGTGTCAAGAAGAGGAGAGTGGCAAAGTCAAAACACAAATGACTTTATGGATTCCCATGAGACCTTGGGCTAAGGGGCACCTAAACAGGCCTGATGTGACAGCACCTGGAGACAGCTTTACAGCCTGGTGTCAGAAACCCTGATGCGAAGGAGTTTAATGGAAAACCCACGACTGTGCTGTGATGTGAGGTCATTGTGATCGGCTTGGCATAGAATATGGACACAAAGAGCCCCGCAGTGTGCATTTGAAGGAAAGAATATTAAATCAGTTCTGCCAATAAAGTGCATATTAAGGAGTACAAATTAAACAGGGATAGGTAATGCTGCACAAGCTGTACACGAACCTCTGGAACACGTGTCTGCTCAGTGACCAGGTTAGGGACATGAGAGCACCTGGCTACCTGAGTCAAACTAATATGTCATCTTTCAAAAGGTGATCCTTGGGGGTTTCATGCAAGATAGGAAGATCACATGCTTCTGCACTTCAGGAAACTAAGGGACATTGTTTTAAATCTTTTCCCTCTTCTGGTCTCACAAACCAAGTCATTCTTGTGGGGAGCATGATCTTCTTTAAGGACATCAGTGCTACCCCTGAGAAGGGCAGGCCCAGTGGCTCTTTTAGCTGCAGGACCTCCCCTGGCCAGGAAAACCTGAAGGCATAGACTCCAGGTAAAGTCTCCCAGCATGTTGGACGGCAGCAGTGCTGAGCAAGCATTCTCCTGCAGGAGGCTGAAACCAGGGGACCGTGCCTGGGAATCCCACAGAGAGAACCCAGCAGGTGGAGGTGATGGGAAATGGCTTCCTGAAAAGAGGGTAGCTGCTGCCTGACGTAGATCTGTGACCTACATGGAACCAGACGAGCCATACTGTCACAAGTGTCATGCAGACCAATAATAGATAGGGCTGGAGTGTTCTTCACCTACCAAGTGCTTGCCCCAACTCCTCCTCTGCTGTAAGTAATGGGAAATTGTACCACCTATCACCCGTCTGGCAATTTCACCCCAGATTCGCAAGGAGACATTAAAGTTGACCTTGTATGAGAAATGATGAAAGCTCTTTCACAAAGGCAACCTCTGGTCTTCTACAGGTTTATACCAGTGTTGCTAATGTCGCCATGAGTGGGAACCCACTTATAGGCATTGGGTATGTATAATGTGTTTGGATGAGCTCCTTCTCTGGAAATCTCTAGCTTCTAAAATGCCCCTTCTTGGCAAAGCACATACCTCTTTCCAAAACAGACGGGTCCTCTCTATGAAATATTTAGTCTTTCCATGCACTTTAGTCATAGTGACACCTAATAGCCACGCTCTTTTCCTCACTCTCCACACAATCAGGTTTAGACTATAATTCAAACCAGTCCCCAAAGGCACTTCTGAAAAATGGCAAGCCCTTAGCTTTGAGGTGAACACACTCTTTATCGCTCAAAATTGTTTCCTGTTACAAAAGCTTTCCTATAAGACTGGGTCTAAGAACATCTTATGCTAATTTAACTCACTGGGGACTGTGTGAACAGATGCTAGTTTGATTAATAGTTTCACTATCCTGAAAATGCCAGGCCAGGTTCAAGATAATAAAGTCAGGTAAGAAAACTATTAAAATCTGCCATACAATTATGTCTGTAGGTGAAGAAAAATGGGGTCACCGTTCTGGAATCAAATAAAGACCACCCACAATAAAGGACGACGCCACAAACCAAGTGCACACGCTCTCTGCATCTTCCAGCACATCATCTGAATTGCCAGGCTCCTCATGAATAGTTTGGAGCTATGGTTTCAGCTGTGCCCCTAGTGAATCACCAGTCCAATGCTGTCTTTCCACTTAGAAAGACAGCACTTCTGCGTTCTGTAACTACTCTCATCCAAAGAAGAGGGTCAGAATGCGTATGTCCCTGTCATTTGTTTTCAACAAAAAGGCTTCAGCATTTCAATGTTTGCATTTTAAATACCCATACATACCCAAACTAGTACCATTGGAAAATTCTTTTTTAAAAATTTAAATGGCAGGAGCTGGCAATTAAAAGCTTTTTTTTTTTTTTTTTAAAAAAGCCTCTCATACCCTTCAGTTCCGCTGTCCCCTGCCTCCTATGCCCTCCTGGCAGTCTCCTGATAAGAACCACCAGGAGCTTTAGGCTAGCCCTCAAGTGGGGTTGGCCTTCAAGGGTATGTGTAGAACACCTTGCAGCTCATCCCAACGGATTGTCTCTGTAGCACAATACCTATGACCTCAGGGAACTCTCAGTCTCCACTCTGAAGTTTAACCTTCAGTTGGATGACAGTGTACCTGCTACGGTCAGTCTTTGGCTTACAGACCAGCAGAAAGTCAGTCCCAATGCATCCATCACTCCTGCCCTGAAAAGGTAGTCTGTTTGGGAATAGAAAGCTGCACCTGAAGATGCAGCTCATTGCATGAATGGAATCTTCACCCGCACCACACTTGCATGTATATTTAACTTGCCCCCCTGTAATATGAAATATGCTAATCAAAACGGTTGCCTCACCATTGCACAGAATGTCTCAGGAGGATCTCCACAGGTAATATCCGGAGGGTCCAATTTCACTTTCAGATATTTGGTCATGTCCATGGATTCCGGTTGACAGGCCATGTAATCCCAAACTTTCCCTTCATCTGTGTAAATCTGAGTCTTACATACATCATAATGTCCCCACACCAATGGGAAGGGCTGCATCACTGAGGACACCGTAACCCAGAGGGCATGAATTGACAGGAATCTTGACAAATACATCTCTAAATCCTTTGCAGTCTTCACGGTAGCTAGAGCCGTCTACCTTCCTGTGATCTGGGTTGGTTCTATATGTACGTATACATATATGTCTATAGGTAGGTGAGTCTGTATATTTGAGAGAAAGAAAGAGAGAGTGTGCGTCCTGGACTGCAAGCTGCACACCAAGACCAAACTGGGGGCGGGGGGTTTAAAATAACGTGCACGTTCTGGAAAATCGAGGACTCTGGTGGAAGCCTAACATGCTTTTATGGTAGGCATTAACCACTTGCAGCCTCTGATCTGTCCTTGAGCATGTCTACAAGATTCGAGTCTGGTTTGGTTGTTGTAAAAGGTGTCCAGTAGCAGGTAAGGATGTAGTCAAGTGATGGGTCTTCCGTTGTACATCCGATAACCCTGAGTGATGCTCGATCCTCACAGCTCAGGAGAGAAGCTTGGACGCCCGGACATCACTAGCAGCTGAAGGAAAAGATGGGAGTTGACAGCCAGTGTCTGCTTCCTGGCAGTCCTTCTTCTCTTCTGGCAACAACACCCCTTTAAAAACAATAAAAGCAAGAGTTATTGTCCCACAATCAAAGCATTACCCAATGTATGATAGGTTGACATTTTTGGAGGAGTGACGTCGTATAAACCAAAGTGGTGTAAGACGGATAAACTTTAGGTATTTTTTTTTTCTAGCTGGAGCACAAAACACACATCCTTCACATTGGGGAGAATTTCAAGGGGAGGGATTTAACCTGCCCATAACCAAGACAGATGTGAGTGTTTCCCGTGAATGACAGGCCTTGGTTTTTGCATCAATAACTGTTATTTCCATCTTGGCCCAACTGACAGCAAGTGGCTAGATTTACACATGTCTCCAGTGTCAGTATGGCAGTGCTGGAAAATCTTCCAGGAGAACAATGTGGGAACTGAACGCTTTTCTTTACAATGACAAAGAAATGACTACTACTTGCATGCCTTTTGTCTCTTGGCAAAAGACCCTAACATCTCTAAACTCGTTGTGTATTTCTTAGCTTTTGTTAGCTGGTGTGAAAACCGGCATTGTTGGCATGAGCCTATCTTTGGGGTGGGCTCATTATACTGTAAGAATTCATCCTCTTTTGTTTCGTTGTATTTAGTGATAAAGATAACTTGGCTCTCTGCAAAGAAAGGGGAAAAAACATTCAAAAATAAAACCAAAGGAGCAAATTTTCTTTTCATAAGAATCTTCTGTTTCCTTGCCTCTTTGTATAGCCATTACATCTGCATTTGCAGTTACTTTCGGTAACAGAAGAGAATTTGTCCCAAAGGCAAATATTATATGCTGCTTTAAAACTAAAAGCTCTGTAGTAAAACGCACAATTTAAAATGCACATATAAAAATAGCTGAGGGTGAGTTAACAGGCCATGAAGCAAAATAATATGGCACTAATTCTAAGGGAAAATGAAAATTACTATTTAAAAGTCCTTTTGGTTAACCTAGAATGAAGCCAGCAAAGAAAGTTAGGCGTGGAAGAGACTGCTGGCGAGGGTAACAGGCACCTTTGTTTCCTTTAAGAGGAAGATCCCAATCTACACAAAGGCTCACATGTGGATTGCAGGTGTCAAAAAAGTAGATTTGCTTAGTTAGTTTGTTCATATTTAAAGTGCCCCACAGGAACTATTTCCTGAATGAGTCAGGAGGATTGAGAAAAAGTCTTGAGGGGTAGAGAATCCCAATCCAGGCTCTCCCCTTCACATTAAACAGGCTAAATATGGAAGTTCACCATCTTCAAACACCCTTATAAAAGGAATCCACTATATTTAAATAATGCACCATCTTAAAATGAATTAAGCCACAGACTATGAAATGCCAACAGATGGTTGAATTGTGTTTCCATAGCAAACTAATTTATAATAATTGCTTTATGGATGCAAGTGCAATTTTCATTATATTCAATTCATAAAATGTTATCATACAGCTGCAATTTGTGATATTTTCTATTAGGAAAAGTGTTGAATATTTGAGTTCCCATGAAGCAATAATTAGCAGTTTGTCTAATCATGTATAAATTACAGATTTGAATCTGTTTCTTTCTTGTAACATAAAGAATATACTATACTGAACGCATTTTGAAATCTTAAATAAGATGGGGGAAACTCAGAGAAGCATATGTTTTGGCTATTACAGCTTTCTGAGTTATTTTGTTTTGTTTTGTTTTCATTTCTTCAATTTCATTAGTAATTTTAAGTTGATATTTTCAGAAATATCCAACAACTTGCTGTCATTAATCATCTGAAAAAGGGTTTAAAAATAATACAAGTTTACACTTGCAACATGCCTTTTTCAAATGAACTTACTATTTTATTAGCAAAATACACTGGGAGGGGGATGGTGACAGTGAAAATTCTAGACCAGAAATTATTAATTATGAGCTTCAAATAAACAGCTACTTCTTTTTCCAAAAATCATTGCAATCTTGAAGAACTGGAGTGGACTGCTTCAAGTTTGAACTGAGTAAGCATAACGGATGAATTATTTATATTATTGTTTAATATCAATTGAAGCATCAGTCTTAAAGGTATCTGGTTCTTTTTGTTGACTCGTTTCCTTAATATAATAGATTGCATCTCCCTCATCCATTTATTCTCTGATACTTTGTCCTTGTGCAAGTGGGCCTCAGTGCAACCACAAGAGAAAAAGTGACCACATGTTTCTATATGAACAAACTGGACACTGAGGCAAAGTCTGGGAAGCTGCCAGTGTGTCCTGACACCAAAGCAATCCCAATAAAATGAATTCTTACTAAAGTATACCAGGATGATTATGATGGTCATTACACAGAATTATGGACTGCAATATTGATCGAATTTAGAGAACTGACAAGGAAAAATGCAGAAGAGTGCAAGATATTTGAATATTAGGCACATGCAAGATTGCGCGACAGACATTCCTGACAAGAAGCAGCCAATTATAGCTTAAATTTCTGGCACATAACCAGTTGTGATTAATAGTTTTCCATTACATTACAGACATATTATTAATGTATTAAAAATGTCAGGCTTTGGCAAGCACTAACATGGCATGGCTCGGTTAGTCTGCAAAATGTACAGTTAATGAGCTCCCATTGACACAGGCAAAGATACTGACCACAGCACATTACAAATCATGAGCACAGGGTCACGGCGCTCTTCGCCACCCTAATCATCCGATGCTGCCTTCTGATTTTTATGAACCATTTGCGTTGTGAGCCTCCTGACTTTCTGGTGGCATCTATACTTCAAAGAAAACCTTTGGCTGCCAATGAGAAAGAAATTAAAGCTATGATCTTCCACCACACATCGCTGAACAGAAACCTGTCTCACATTTAGCAAACGGCTATTGAAGTCCTGGTTATGAGGGCTTTCAAAGCCAATGAAACCATGCAAAGTTTGAACGCTCTTTACCCCAGCACCTGTATGACCCGCCTGGCTGTGCTTCCCCCCCCACCCCACCCCTCCCCTGGTTAAGGTTGTCGTTGGCTTCTTTGAAGCTAGGTCATCACAAGAAGTAGCTCAGTAAACTGATGATGAGAAGGACCGTAGCGACATATTTTGGGACTTAATATTCTCAGCTGATCCCTTATGGCCCATAACTGATCTGATTGCCAAGTAATGTGGCCTTTGAATCTGTCTCAGGTGTCTGAATTCCCTAAATGTAAGCAGCTTTAGAAGACCTCCCTGGGGCAGCGCCAGTTCTAGCTCTTAGGTGGATAAACCCTGTACTCACTGTAATCAGACAACACACTCCTCTCTACCTGTAAACTCTAGTTCATCTTTCCATCTGTTTTACTAAAAAGAAGAAAACACAAAACAACACTAGGTGCTGTGATCACTCCATAGGCCTTTCGCTGGTGTATAAGTGTGCAGAACCAATGTCAAAAACAAAATTCTGCCATGGCCCTCAGGGGGTAAATGCTATTGATCAGGACTACAAAAAGCTAAAAAAAAAAAAAAAAATTCATAGTTTGGCATGCATGGAACATATCTATTTCCAACCCCTATCCCCATTCCAGAATTCTGAAGTCAGTTCCTATTTTCCTTTGGATTATTTTTTCACAAAGCATTTCACAAGGCCGTTATTTCATCAAAGTTGGAGCTTCCCAAAATATTTTTTCACAAAAGTAACATTGATTTTTTTTAATGTAGGTAATTATATTCCAAAAGAAACTGCTAATTTCATCAACATCTGAGAGGAAAAACATTGTCGGTAAATCTACAAATTCTAGCTGGCTTTCGGCATTTGTTTTATTATATAATTTGACTAGGAGGTGGAGGTGGCGATAGTAGGATATTTATTCCATAAATACTCAGCTCTTCAGGGGCACCTGAAATAGACAGCTATTGACTCATTCCTCATAGGCATTATGAATTTTATAAATATGCATGTTTCTGAATGAGAAGGAACAAAAAGAAAATTGTCTGCAATCATTTTCCACTGAATGAAAAATCTAAAGGGGTAAAAATACATGTAGATTCCATAACCTATCAAAGCTAATAGCTTCCAAAATGGTTAAAAGAGAACGTGCCCTTTGCACTTGCTTGTTGTGATGCCTGCAATTTCTAGTCATCTTAATGGGAAGCATCTGTTTCTATCCTTTTTTTTAACTGTCTCAAATGCTTTAAGGAATTTAGCATGTACTGCAACATCATTGGCATATCTTCCTCCTACTTGATTGGGTATGACTAGCAACTGCCTATCATGAGATTCTTAATTAGAACCAGAGAGTACACTCTAGTACTTGAAACAGGTCTGTTTCCGTCAAGAGAGGACTGAGAGGGAAATGAAATCGCATGCATGTGTTAGGATGTTAGCCCTGCTGCTGTTAGGACGGCATAAAGTCATTTCAAAATCAGGGAAGCTTGCAAGAAACCTGGCGCTTCGTTCCCACGTGAACAACAGAGCAGCCGCGCTCTCATACAAGGGAATTCAGAGAGCAAGGTCTCAGGAAATCTAACCCTCCTGAAGTTCTGAAGCTGAACTTGAGATTCAGGGACTAAAATGACTTCTTTTAACTCTGATAAATATCGCAAACGAACCCCAAGGCCATCAAGCCGATTCTAACCAACAAGGACCTTACAAGGCAGAGTAGAATTGCCCCACAGGAGTTGCAAAACTGCAATCTTTTTGGAGGCAGCATGTTCTGTCTTTCTCCCTCAGAATGACCAGTGGCTTTGAACCTTTGACCTTCAGGTTAGCGGCCAAGCACTTTAGCACTGTGCCACCAAGTCTCCTTGCTAACTCTCCTACTGAGCTACAATACAGTTCACACACACGCTCATACATCTATACTGACCCATGTTGACATTAAATTGATTTGCTGAGTTGTAAGAAATTTTCTTTGCCAACAACTTGCTGTTTCTAACTCTAATCTCTACAAATTTTCACACTTAAAACCAGAACTATCAGTTAATGAGTTATTGTGTAAGACTGTTCATATTTTTCAGAAGATGAAGGGGAACAAAAACAGGCATTTGCACCAATTACAAAAATACAAAAGGAAAAGGTACCTTAGCCTCCTTCTAAAACAGCTAGCCCGAATCCTTTAAAATCACACAGACACGCAGACACACACACACACCACAGAAAAAGCTGAAAACATGAAAATCTCAAGAGGAAAAGCTGCTATAAGTACAAACTAAAAAAAGTAAAACAGTTTTAAAGGTTATCCCTCCTAAATGCATCACCAAATTAAAAGCCACAAACAGGGGTCCTTGAATGATCTCATATGTATGAATGAATGAGCTGCAATATCACATGTTTGTTGCTGATGCATTTCTTCTTTACATGCAGAACCACATGCAAAGATCCACATTTTATCCTAAAGAACAATTGGAAGCTGCTGGTTTTCAAAAATAACTTTAAACACTTCAGCTGCTTTTCCTTTAAGAGAGAGGGAGACAGAGACAGAGACAGACAGACAAACACACACACACACACACACACACACAGAGAGAGAGAGAGAGAGAGAGAGAGAGAGAGAGAGAGAGAGAAAGGCATCCCAAGTTCCACTGTTGTGGAGTTGCTAAATTCCCTACAGATCAGAGGTCTTCCTCAAAGTCTAGCCAAGCCGACAAATGTTACCCTCCCAGCCAAAAGAGAAATTCTGGAAAACATGATCTAATGAATTTAACGAGTAAGCATAGATGGGGGAAAATTATTTTGCAGTTGGAAGAGCTTTCTGGTTGGTATTTTTCATTTCTGTCATAGAAGAAAAGTTTCGGCATTTTCAGCCATAGAACAGGGCCTTATTTTGAGAGCACATCCACTGCCAGATTCACCATATGCTTAGTGGAATTCTGACTCTTACTCAGAATTTTCCATTCCAAAGGTTGACAAACTGTTTTGATAACGAGTGGCTCCATTGCAGGAAGAGGAAGCTGTTCCGACTTCTCCTGCTGATATTTCAGTATTCTTGTGGCCCCATTTGTTGAATCATTCCTGCTTTGCTTCATACAAACATTTAAAGGTAGACTCAACTCATGCTATGATTTTGGAAAATCTTAGTTACCACATCATTTGATGCCGTTGGTCTTGCAAAAAAAAAAAAAAGCCAATGGCTAATGTGCATGCCAAGAAGTTAATAAAGATGGGCTGGAATTATATTTTACAGCCGGAATGTCATTGGATTGGGGTGGAAGAGTGGGGATGGGGCGGAGATTACATAGGTGAACCATGCAATGAAGAGTTTCAATGTGGTGCTTGATTCTTCATTCCCGGAGAAAGGAAGAAATGAAAGAAAATGAGGTAGAAATCAACTTCTGATTTGATGATAACATAATCTCTCATTTCCCCAGATAAAGTTGTTTTAAAACCCCCGTTATGAATTTTCCTCCCTCACACTATAGGATGACATCCTACTCTTAAATGGATTTGGGGGAGGAAAATAATAAGGTCCGGGTAAGGTTATTTTTAAACAGCAGAGGGCGCAGTTTCTTTTTTTTTTATCCAAGTTTTCCCTTGCATGAATCACTTAATTGGTTATTTTGGGCCCAATAATATTCAGTATTATTTGTATTATATATAGATATCCACAGATCCATACTGGAGAACAAGTCGATGTCCCCAGCCGAATCCATCAACCGATGAAGGCACTGCCAAAAAGAATCTGAGAAAATATGCCAAGAGGAATCCAACGCCAATGCTTTCCCTCTCTCAATTTGTCTTTCTCTCCAGCTGCAGAACACCAGAGGGATGGCAATGCTTGAAGCCCACACCAATAAAAGAGGTTCAAACAAGGGGCTTGCAGAAGCTCTCAGGGTGGCCACCGTGGCCAGCCACAGGGCAAGATCTCCTCCTTCTCCCCACGCCCCCACCAAGCAAAGATAATTGGCGATGGGGAGGGGGACCTTCCTGCGCCTTGTGTGTGGTCCGGTGTGAGCGAGAAGGCAAGCGCGCTGTGAGTCAGCCAGTCCGTCGAAGGAGGTAGGGGCGCAGAGCTCCAGCTCGCTCTGCCACCCAGAAGCCCCGCACCTGCTCGGGGCGCACACCCCGCGGGAGGACAACCTGGCGCGCGTGCGAGTGTGCAGGTTGTGTGCGCGAGCACCGGCACCGAGGCTGCCTCCTTAAGGCGCTCTGACAAAGTTCCTCTCCCACCCCGAGCCTTCCCTCCCGCCTGTGGATTGCACTGGGGGGGGGGGGGG
>PVJH01021232.1:0-38962 GCA_004026705.1 Nesogale talazaci
TTTTAACCTGTCCTTCTCAGCATACTAGACTATATGATTTTTAAATTTTACATTATCCAGTACTTGTCCATTTCATCTCAATAACACCTAGGACATCAATCTTTAGATCTTCCATTTCATTTATTACCACTTCTATTTCTTCTAGATTCATGTATCTTGCATTCTGAGTTCCAATTAAGAATTGATGCTTGCAGATCTTTCTTCTCATTCTGAGTCCTGCCCCATCAGCAAGCCCCAAAGGCTTGTTCCTGCAGGGTTTACTCCATCCAATGTATTATGGTCAAGTCTACTTTGAGATGCTGCTTTTTCTTGGTCATATTTTGATTACCTTCTGATGTGAGTGTTCTTTTTCTGGCATGAGCTTTCATAATACTCTTCTTCTATTCATGAGGTTTTCAATATTTTGTAATTTTTCAAGGATATCTATGGCATTTTCCTTGGATAATTCCTCAGAATGGACAGTTTATTTATTCTTCAGAGTCTGTTATTAGTCTGGAAGCTCCAGTGAAATCTGTTTTCTTTTGGTGATGCCTTTATTTAAAATGCCCGTAATGTAGCTTCCAGCATCATAGCAACAAACAAGCCAACATACTAGGGTAACCAGACCAAAAAGTGGTGCAAAAAGCTACTCGCCACTTGTTTGATCATATCAGTAATCTGGAGAGAGAATAATTATAATTTTCCAATAATAAATGACAAGGTAAATAACGTATTATCTTAGACAATTTGAGGTAAGGTGATCCCCATGCTTTTGGTTGTACAATTATTTTGTGATGGCTCAGAAAATCTGGAGATTGAGTCTCCCAGTACTTGGATGGATCATGTTCTACATATTTGCACCACTGGTAGGAATCATAGCAATGAGATCTATAAAACATAAATGAAATAAAATAGTATAAAAACAGGAGATTAAATATGAATAGAGATTCTGAGTTAATGTCTTTTCTAAATGAACATTTTCAAACACAGAGCTATAAAGATGGAATCACTGTTCTAAGGTTAACTACATATGATCCTAAAATATAAAATCATGTGTGTATATACATATATATACATATACATATATATAGTGAATTTTTTTCTATAGCTTGCAGGGTACATTACTTGCATAAAGATGTCAAAGTATTTGACGTAATTTCTTTTAGAATCTTATGGGTACAATTTTTAAAGTTTCATAATGCCAAAAGTAAGAACCCTGGGAGGGACAACAAATTAAGTTTGTCAGACTAATGTATAAAACATTCACTTATCTCTGGGTCTAGATACTGTAACAAAGAGTTCTGTATACTTGCTACGCTACTATATTGATAATGATTAAACTAGAAATTGTTCAGAAGACATAAAAATGTCATTACACCATCCAAAGATATTTTATATACACGGTGAATGAAAAATAAAAAGATAAAACAAAACAAAAAATCATCATCCATTACAAATGGGATCTATAAATACTACATTATTACTTTATTTTACATGCATGCCCTTCTCTAATGGTTTAGGAAAAATTTAGAGAAAAGATGTTATGATCATAAACAATCTGTTTCACTCCCTGAACAAACGCAATCTTCCCCTTACATGGGGAAGCCAAGTTTAAATGTTTCATCAGCATTTCAATCTAATTCAACAAAAACAAACTCATCATCTTCTCCCCAATAGTCCATCTCTCTTCATGCTTTCTGTTTTGCTTAATGGTATCATCACTCACCCAATTGACACGTTCAAAATCTTGTAATCTTCATTAGTTTCTCCTTTCTCATTATATGAACAAATCATATTGACTTTATATATCAATAACACATCTCTTTCTTTATCTTCTCACCAAATGGCCAACATGTTTGAGCCAATATTTTATCTTCATATTGTATTTCACAAATACTGTCTAATAGACTGATTGATTTCAAAATATCTGTTTTCCATCTTCTCAATGTATTGCTGTTTCAACAAGCTAGACTATATTTATCTCAAAATGTTTGTATTAATCAAGGTTCAAATCCAGATATGTGTAATAGAAACCTACATTAAAATTTATTTAATTGATACAGGTGTTTATTTACAGTCATATGATTAGATTGGTGCAATGACCTTCCTCAGTCTTATATTGCAGCCTCATCCCTCCTGTCTTGTTATGTCTTCTGCTGCTGCCATCTTTGTGTTGGCTTGCTGTTTTGAACATGTTGAAAATTAAGGATGCAGAGATAGTTGAAAGGGTAAATGTAGAGTGTTCCCTGTTCATTTAGCTATGCATTGCACACAAATTTAACATAAATCTTTCTGACTCAATCTGATTTATATGTACGCATTTGGGGTTTCATGCAGCTAGGCAGTTGGAGCAACCCTAAGGTCATATGTCTTAGCACCTTGAGGTATCTTTAAAAAAATAATTAAGGTCCAAGGTAATAATAATCTGCTAAGTTTCACTTGGGGAATCTCTTTCACACATATAATTAATTTGCAGAGCAGCCCTGTAGTAGGTTGATGCTCTTCCAATTCATCCTCCTTCCTTTTCTCTCCCCTTTTCTAGTGTCGGATGTATATTCCCAGCAGATGGCTATTCCTACTTTCACCTCAATCGTCTTTCTTTTATTTTTAACCATAATTTCTCTCCATGAAATATCTTGGCGGGAAAATTGTGTCCTGAAGTCGATTTCTTGCTGTCAGTTGCTGGCAGGTAGATTCCAACTGATAGCAACTTTATGTGTACCAGGGATGACCGTGCCTGGTCCTTCACCATCTTTACACAAAGGGTGTCGGAAACCAGCAGGAACACAGTCAATTCATCTTGCCCTCCTGCTTCTTACAGGACTCAAACTGTACAGTGATGATTCAACTTCAATAAACAGTTCTGATGTGATATTAGTGAGGAAATAACTCATCTAGCAGCTATGAATTCTACATCTCCAGGAGTGTATAGAAATTACAGTAAAATTATCTTGCTTTACTAGCTTCAGAAAAAGTGCTCAATTTGCATATAACAGTAGCTCTTAAGCAAGCATTTGATGAAGAAACCAAAATTGTCAGGGATTTTGCTCTATTTGAATCAACAATCAATACACATGATAGCACCAAATCACTAAAATCAAATAGAGTATCACTTTAGATCAATATGGGGTGAGACTAGATTTTAAAGCAAATATGATTCTTTGATGTGACTGAGTCATGCCATTTTCAATCTCCTCATATTAATGTGAATATTAGAAAATGAAAAAGTCAATACTTAAGAATTAATGCACTTTAAAAAAAAGATTAGTAAAAAAGAATTAGTGTATTTGAAAGTTGGTGTTGGTGAAGTGTATTTCATATACTATTAACTAATTGAAGAAAGAATGGGTATTTTAGAGGAAGGATATACAGAATATCCCTCATAATAATAGATGGTGCCTCATATACTATTGACATATGATAAAAGGGTCCAGTCTGAGTGAAAAATAATTATATAAAATGAAAAAAAGTCCATCCAACCAAGCGAACAAACAGAACAGAGCCAATCAAACATATAATAGGAAGCTAAATTTTCCCAGGAATCTTATTCTTTAGCCAACAAAAGGAAACATGAATAGTTCTCTACTCATAATTTCATTTTCTAGGACAATGAAATGATGAATTTTAACCACTTAGGTTTCTGGCACAAATAAAGCAATCCATTGGTTGTTTATATCTATTATTATATTTACTATGATTATTGTATTTTTTTTGCTGCTCCAGTTGCTATTAAAGTCACACTTTCTTATAGAAAAAATTGACATAGCCTAGTCTTAACAAGAGAAAGGGTAAATATAGCTCACATTTCCTGTGCCACACTGTCAGCACCACCTTTTCCCATATCTCCCAGAGTTCTGCAATTGAATTCAATGGACATCTACAACTCACAAAATTAGGAAAAATTGCTAAAGCTTTGTGAGTCCTTTGGGACCTTTGTAGGTCCCAAATACAAAATTTAGATGCTTATCATAAGGAATGATACCACCCACTTGGGAGACACTGAATAGTTTGCAACAAAAATACCGACACTATGTCCCACAAGAGGGATGGACTGATTAATTTTCTCTTTTTGCATTTTCTTTTCTGAATATGGACTAGTATGCCAGAGAAATGTGTAAACCTATAGTCTGGAGGATCCACTTATTTCCAACAGAGTAGAAGCCCATCAATTAAATCAGTTCATATGTTAGAGCACAACTCAATTTCCAAGAACAAAATATTTAGCATAGAAAACCATATGCAGGATCCGAAGGAAGTTCTCTTCACTACTGACTCACCTCTCTTCCTGGTAGTGAGATGCTACCACCTTATATTTTGAGCTGTTCACTTTTTATTGAAAATAAGCCACAAAGAATCCCATTACAAGTACTCATCTGAATCTTATAACCATCTTCCCTGACATTCTCTTACTCTGACCCACTGGAAAAAAAAAGATCATTTGGTGAGAGTTACATATACACTGGCTAGAAAAGCCATAAGTAATTGACTGTACTGTAATTATTATTCTTTCCAACATACTTATCTATTTATTTTTAAATTTTCAGTACCAGGGGATACAAAGACTCAGTGTTTGGTTAGTTAACATTAATATAATTTTATATCAATAGCTGGTGAACTAAAATTATTTTTCAATATTTGTGAGGACTTCATATAGAGCTGGAGAAAGAGCGATACAGTGTTTTATATTAGTAAGTACCAATAAACATTAGCAAATTTGGATCGTCATTTTATATATCATCAAGTCTATTTTTAATTTATTTTTTATTCTAAAGTCATCAAGCATTTAAATTAACTTTTTTTCTAACCTACACTGTTGTTAATTTGGTTGAAAGCCTACTTTTTTCTAGTAACTACTGTTTTAATGAAATCAGAGTCATGCTCAAATTATATAAGGGCTGCTTGGCTATTGCCGTTACATTGGTTGGATTAGCCCTAGTTGTGCAAACATGAATTTGATGTGGAAAAAGTATAGAAATTCTTGTAACTTTGGGAAAGTTGCCTAATGTGTTTGTTCTTGTCAATTGTCTCTTGTTAAATGAGGCTAGTAATTACACTCATTCATAGACTTGTTCTGAAGATTCCATTATATATGTAAATTATTTACAGCCAGAAAATGTGTTTGTTTTAAGGGAGCCATGCTTGAGAGATAGTGACCTATACAATTCTTCAAATATGACACCTGTGTTTAAACCAACTCAGAAACAATTAAATCAACAACCCAACTGAAAAAAAATGAGAGACATATCTCTTGAAATATTCCCCATAAGAACATATTTCATAGTTTATTATTGAATAGTAGTAAAATATTTACTTTTCCTTACCTCTAACCTGCAATGGGATTAAATATAGAACCATAATACTTAGCAAGCTATACACACCTCAAACAAATGCCTTGGAAATTAAACTCACATTGTGATACAAACAATTCCACAAATAATGCAGCTCTTGTCTGAAGCCATATGACATTGATATATGGGATTATTTTCTGGACATGTGTTTCAAAAGAGATAGGACAGTTTTTGCTGGTGGCTAAATCAAGGTACTGAGATGTTACAACAGCATTTCCTTGATGCAAAAAAAAAATAATGCAAATTATAGCATGCCTAAACTCAAACCAGCTGCGTCCTCCAAGCTAGCATTATATTAAACAGCAAGTTGATGTATTTTACAAAGTAAGGATAAATGAAAATAACAGCATATTGATGACACATATGTGAGAACAGACACATACTTGAGGACATATTATTTACATTTATTTTAGTTATTTGCTTATAAAATGATTTAAAAAAAGAAAATGATTTGTAGTACATATACTATTAACTTGAAGCTCAATGTCTTTTAACAAAAAAGAAAGACACAAGTGCTATTCAGATGAAGACATGCAATCTTACTAACACTAAAAAGTACTCCTATGTGACTTTCAAACCACTCTTTGTAAAAGAAGGCACTGCACTGACATCTAATCATTTATTGATATTGGCCATTTTGAATCATCTGATCATATGACTTACTATACTGAGAAGAGCATATTCAAAAGGAATGGTGCCTCATTCAAAGTCAACAATAGTATTTACAGATCTATCTTGAAGTACAATGCACTTGGACAATATCAATATGCTCAGTAGGCAGACCAATTAATGCAATCATTATTCAAATTTAGTGTCCAAACTTAAAAAAATAAGATGAAGAAATTAAATAATTCTAGTAAATTTGTCAGTCAGAAAGTGATGAGCAGGGACATTCAGGGACAGGGCATCATGGCAAATTGGCACAAAATGCAGCATTAAAGGTGGCCCCTTCCCCCTAAAAAAAAGAAAAAGAAAGTGATGATACATGCAGTCATGGTGCATTGATAATTGCTATTGATTAGAATTCCATATTTGGAAGTAAAAGGAGAGGAAGGGCAGATGTAAAAAAAAATATCCTTGATGAAGGAAGCAAAGTTAGGAATTACATGATAGAACTTTACAAGAAAAAAAATCTTAATTGCAAATACTTTTTTTGGATAACATTTATAACTTCAAACATATGAACCTCATCATGTATCACAAAGTATAAAATGACGCATTGGGATGAAAAAAATGTGGAAATAATGATATCAGCCTAAACAAGGACAGGCCTGACTGGGAAACATACCACAATATACTTTGATTACTGCTGTGCAAGTTCATCATGATGATGAATAAATTTTTCAAAGGATAATAGCAACAAAATGTAGCTTATTATATGCCACTAAATTTGGAGGCTACCTCAAGAATATATTTTGAAAATTAATAACTAAACATCAGATGAATGGTAGGATAACATCAATAATATTTAGTTTGTTAAGAGTATGACAGGGGAGGTTAGGAAGAGAATTGAGAGCTAAGAACAATGAGTAAATGAAAGAAGAAAGTGTTCTGAAATTGGTTATGGTGATGGCTATAAGGAAATCCTCTAAAGAGGACTTTCGTACTAAACTAAGAACAACAGAATATTTACCCAACATAAAGTGCTTTTTGATCTCATCTGTAGCTTCTATGAACATCCATTGTAGATTATCTCTTTTAATTACAGATTATTTACCCAATTTACAATCATGTAATAACAAAAAATCATCAAGGTGCAATAAGGTAAAAATGACTAAAGAATATAGTAAATATAATTCAGACTGGTACTTTTAAAAAGTACTAGAATGCTTCAAAAACTATTTCATGAAGATTGAAGATTATAATTCAATGTAATGATAACAAAATCCCTGCCTTCTTAATATGGACACAAACAGACAGCATGATAAACAGAAAGATCTGAAGTTGTTTAAGATTTCATTTTACTTGTATCCACAATTAATGCTTCATGTAATAATCATCAATAAATCAAATACCAACTATATTGCATTGGGCAGATCTACTGGACAAAACTAATGTAAAGTGTTAAAGAGCATAAATGTCAGTATGAGGATTAAGTTGAGCCAGACTCCTGATGCCATGACTGAGGAGGACTGGAAAATAACTGATGCATTTCATTTGTGATATTAATAACAAGCATAGAAGGTACCAAGGACTGCTAGAAGAAAAACTGAAATGTTTCTTGCAAGAAGTACAGCCAGAATGTTCTTTTATTTCAAATATGGCAAGACTTCATCATATATTATTTACTTTCTGTTACCAGGAGAGACCAGTAGCAATTAAAACTATGTATCAAGCACAGTAAAGTAGTCAGTCAGTGAAAAAGAGCAAGATCCTCCATGAGATCGTGTGTTAATCTGGGTTAACTAAAGAAACAAATTCATAGACACACATATGTGAGTAAGATACAGCTTTATATACAAAATCAGTTGAGTAGTGAGAAAACTTCCCAGCCCTGTCTAGATTAAGTGCATAAGTCCGACATTAGTCCATATTTCAGATACCAATCTATAAAACCTTCTTCAGACTCACAAAACACATGCAAGGGCACTAAACACAGGAAGCCAGTGGGTGGAAGGTCTTGGGGATCCAGTGGTGGTAGGAGCATCCCAGTGCTCACAGGGATGTCCACGTGGCACCGCCAGCTCCAAAGTTCTATCAGAACTACATGAGTCTCCACAACAGGAAAGACTCTCAGAGAGTGAGCAGGTATCCTGCCTCTCTCAGCTGTTTTCTCCTTAGCTCCTCCAAATGAGGTCATCAAGCTGTGACCTGATTGACAGGCTAAACTCCACCCCTTCACTTGTAAGTCTCAAATTGACAGCAGATAATGTAAATACCACAGATGAATTGGCACAGTTACTACAGCAATTGGCTCAAACATTAGAACAATTTTGAAACTAGCACAGGGTCAGGCAGGCTTCCTATGTAATATATGTAGTATTGATATGAGTTGGAACAGATGGGGTGACACCAAACAGCCATAATAATATAGATCGCTGGACTCAAAGTTTGTTTTACATGGGAGAAGCACACCAATCTGTGTAACCCAAGAATTTTTAATAATAGGGGGTGAAGGGTCGGTGAGGTGACTCATTGGACAGTGTATGATATGAAGAGATAATAATAATTTATAAATTATTAGGGATTCATGCGGGTGGAGAAGGGGAAACATGAGAAGCTGGAATTAAAAAAAAAAAAAAAAAAGAACTGGGCTGAGCCCTGGTGGCGTAGTGGTTGTGCGCGGGACTGCAGCCCACTGGGTTGGTTCAAATCCAGCAGCAAGGCTAGGCCTCCTACTCCCACCACCAGAGAGCAGTGATGCCCCCCCCCAAAAAAAAAAAGACAAAAATTAGAAGAAAAAAAAAAAGAACTAGAGGAAAAGGGGACAGAAGAATTTATGCCAGAGTTCAAGTAGAAAATGTTTGGAAATGAATGTGGCAGCATGTATACAAGTGTGCTTAATACTAATGAAGTATTGAATGTTATAAGAGTTGTTAGAGCCCCTAATACAATGCATATTAAAAAAAAAGAAGTGGAAGGAGGAGCTAATATCAAGGGCTCAAGTAAAAGATATTTGGAAATGAATATGGCAACATGTGTACAAATATGCTTGATACAAATGACTTATTGAGTGTCATAAGAGGTTTAAGACCCCCAAATAAAATTATTGGAAAAAATAATATAATCCAAATCAGAATGAAGGAATGGCTTCAGAGTTTAAATTGTGAGTTGTTGGTGTGCAGAAAGCTACAGATGAAAGTAGAAGCCAAAATCTATTTGCAGAATATAAACATAGATTAAAACTCTGGTAATTCCCACCTGACCATAGTTGAGGGATTTGAATACCCTGGTTATCAGTAGCAGAATATTGCAGATTGCTATAGAAAAATAAAATTTAATATGATTTGATACCCTTTTTTTTACACATCTAAATCCTATCAGTGAAAAAAATACATGTGGGCGAGGCCTGGCATGAATCCCCTTTGAACATAGCCTTGTGTGTAAAAACTTTGTTCCTACACAGAATGTATTGAAAAGTAGATTATAACAGATAGAAGCAGGTTAAAATGCCACATTTTATCACTTAATCTCCTATTCCAGTTTTTAATACTTTCTGTTTCATTTCCAAATGGGATTTTTTTCTTATTCTGTTACTGTTCTTTTTTTTTTTTCAGCATTTTTTGGCTCTTTGTTTTGTGTTGTTGTACACTTTTTCGTATATAAAATCCAGGAGTGTAAATACATAGAGAGACCAACTAGACTATGGGGTGTTTGGAGGGATCCCAGTGAAAGTGGGGGGCAAGTGGGAGTGAATAGTAAGAAGTACCTGGAAGTAGAGACTTCTCTAAAATTGAGTGTGGTTATAACAGCATAGCATATCTTAATTAAAGGGACCCATCGAACTTTATTATGTTTGAACTATGTTCCAATAAGACATTTTATTAAAAATAATTAATTGAGGGCTGAGCCCTGGTGGCGTAAGTGTTTGAGTGCAGGACTGCGGCCCATGGACTTGGCAGTTCAAATCCAGTGGTGGCTCTCAGGAGCAGCACTGGGTAGTGTTCATGACCGCAAGAGGCAGTGATGCTCCCCCCACAAAAAATAATTAATTAATTGGTTGATTTTATATTTTAAAAATTACTTAAAATATCTGAGAGATATTATAATGGGAAATAAAGTCTAAAAGTCCAGAAAAAACATGTTAAAGTAACTTTTATTAAATATGTGTGAAAATAAATGAAATCTGAAATATTGTTGGCAACTCCCAGAAGGAAAAATATAAAACAAAACAGAAAAAGTGACTTATAGAAAGAAAAACATAGAAATCTACAAAAGATTTTAAAATAATAAATTATCATAATGTTAACCTCAACCCTTGGGTTCAGATTTATTTCATTATCATAATTTTTGAAGATGTAGAAATGCAAGTGGTGCATATAGTAATATTACAAGAATTGTATTGCATGTGTATTGAAAATTAAATGTTTCATGTAAAAAATTCATAACTTTAGAAACATTCAATTTTATTTTAGGAGCTTACTATAACTTGATTCCAAATTATGCATAAAAATGAAATCATCAAATACCAAGGCCAAAATTATATTTCATAATTGAAATTAATCAAATTGTCATCATAGGAGAATTAGATGTCTTTATTTCTTTTTTATTTTTTTTTATTTATCTATTTTTTAGGCATCACTGCCCTGGTGGTGGGAGTAGGAGGCCCAGCCTTTGCTCCTGTGAGCAGGAATTGAACCTCCATCCCAGTGGGTCGCAGTCCCGCGCACAACCACTACGCCACCGGGGCTCAGCCGTAGATGTCTTTTTTTCATAAAGATGTTTAACTTGAATGTATCGTTCAATATCCCCAGAATTAGCATAACCAGTAAATTTTAAATTTGTCAGATAACAGAGCACTTTCTGTTAAAAATCACCATAAGTGTGTAGATAAAAAGTCTTACTGATATCATTAGCATTATGAAGAATATAAAATTCCAACTAGTTTTTTTAGTCATAGAAAAGTAGAGAGTCTCTCATTAGAATTAAGAACACAGAATTATAGTAATTAATTACTCTACTTTTATTAAATTTTGTTTGAATAATTTAATCATGCAACAGGAATAAACAAAGGAACTCTAACCAGAAACAAGAGAAATGATCATTTATTTTCATTAATGTTCAGATAATATATTTATCCATATATAATATAACATAATTAGATGTAGTGGGCATAAGTAGTAATTCTCAAATTTCAGAGTGACTAGGAGCACTGGTGGTATAATGGTTATGATTTGGAATGCTAGCTGCAAGATCTATTGTTCAAAACCACCAGCTTCTCCACTGTAGAAAATTGTGATCTTCAACTCCCATAGTTATAATTTCAAAAATTCACAAGGACAGTTCTAGCCTATCCTAGAGAGTAGCTACTTTGGTAGTGAGTTTTATTTTATTATTGTTTATGCTTTCAGACTAGTTTGTTGACTATTAATGAAATTATTAGGATCTTTTTTTAACAACAGATGTCTGAATATCACATGTGTTCTCCAGAGAAGCAGAACCAGTGATTCTTATGAGTCTGTATATATGAAATATGTATATGTAATGGCTTACATGTAGAAGCAAGTAAATCCAGTCCAGTGAGAATCCATGGATCAGAGGATAAATTGGAGGGTTCTAAGTTATATAGTTATGAGTACTGGTAACCCGGGAAAGAATAAGATTAAGGCAGCAGTCTGCATTCTGGTGGATACTAAAATCAAACAAATCCCGGTAGGTAGTCCACTGACCAACCACTTTTTTCTCAGCTTGCTGTACCATGGTGCCTTGTGTGTTGCTGTGATGCTGGAAGATAAGACACTTGTACTTCAAATGCCAACAGAACTGCCCAAAGTGAAGGGGTTTCATTAGAAGCTCAAGATTAAGAACAGACTAGTTTGAAATAATTGGCTAAATACCACTGGAGAAGTTTTCACTGAAAGGCTTACACACAGAACCAAAGTATTGTCAGATATGAATGCTTAACATGTGGAAGCAGAACATTGTTGCAATAGTGCCAGACACTAGATCCCTTGGAACAAAGGCTTTGAAATGTCACTGATTGGGAAAGTAGCTACTCTCTCAATATACAGTCACCCATGGTGATATGAATGGAGTAAATTTATGGGACTAGAGCTTTCCAGATCTGTATTAGCTGATGGGTCACAATATAAGGAGTAGACATCACAAAAATATATGAATAATCAAACCTTGTAATACACAAGGTAAGAATATAATAAAGTTGAAAGTTTTCAAAAATGAAATAGAATTATAATGATCAATAACAGGTATCAATGAGTTGAAATGGACTAATAGCATACATTTGAAATCATAAAATCACTGCTTGTTATGCTGAAAATGATGTAATCAATAGGAATGGCATTGCATTCACTGTCATAAAGAACATGTCAAGTTATATTTTGAAGTACAATATTGTCTGTCATAGGATTATATCTAACAACCTTCAAGAAAACCAAAACAATGCCACCATTATTCAAATAAGTACAACAATCTAGAAAGCTAGTGATGACATAACCTGGTCTGTTTAAATTGAAGAGTACTTGAGGGATTTAATGACTTAATGACTTAAGGACTCAACCTTAAGTACGAATCACAGTTCAGCATAAAGAAGACCAAATTTCTTACAACTTGACCATTACATGAAGAGAGAAAAGACTGGAGTTCTCAAGAATTTCAATTTGCTTGGATGCTCAAGCAATGCTTATGGAAATAAGTCAAGAAATTAAAATTTGAACTGCATTCGGTAAAACAGGACCCACAAAACAAGACCTCTTTAGAGTATTGAAAAACAAAGCCTGTAGGTACTAAAGTGTGCCTGACCCAAGACCTGGCATTTTCAATTGTCTTATATGCTTGTGAAAGTTGTTCATGAAGCAAGGCAGACAGAAGAAAAACTGATGGGTATGAATTATATTGCTAGTAAAATATTGAAAATACCTGAACTGAAACAAGGACAAATGAATCCCAGGAGAAGTTCAACCAGAGTGTTCCTTAGAGGCAAGGATAGCAGAACTTTGTCTTATGCGCGTTGGACAAGTGGTCAGGAGAGAGCAGTCCCTGGAGAAGGACACGCTTTGTGAAGTCGAGAGGCAGAGAATGAGATGAAGGCCTTCAACGTGATGGATTGATACACAAGAAGAGTTCAAGCCTAGAAATGATTGTGAGGGTATTGATGAATTGGGCAATGTTTCACTCTGTTGTGCATAAGGTGGCTGTGTGTCAGAACTGATTGGATGACGCCTAAAACAATAGTGAAGTGATGGAATCTGGTATTGGCAAGAGGACCATTAATCAAATACATCATCCAGATGCAAAAGAAGTGACAAATTTTCTACCAGTTTGCTTAAAAAGAATCAGAAAACACCTCATGTACCTGCAATAAGACTGTGATCGGATTATAGGTCAGCAGTACACAATTACTGGCCCATCACAGAGCTGATTGTGTTATACTAGATCCCAGGATGGAATCTCAGAATGATTCCCTTGTGTTGAATCACATCATGAGGGATTATGGCCAAACTACTAAATGTTGAACCATAAGCAAACTATGACATCATGAAAACAGCATCCATTAGTGATACCCACAAAAATAAAACAGAGAATTGATGAGGTCTTGTTGAATACTACTGAATATAATATGGACCACCAAAAGAGCAAATAAATCTATATTTGAAGAAATACAGCAGCAAACTATTTAGAAGTTCGTATGGAGTGGGTTCTTCTAACATACCTTACACTTATTATGAGAATGGACATTTTTATGACTGTTCTAAGGATGTGACTGTGTGGATAATTTAACACACTATGGATGACTTTGATAAGGGTGGGGATCGCAGGACATTTCATTTATTCATGAGAAAATATGCTGATCAAGAGGCTGTTGATCAGAAGAGTCCTGATATCTGGAGAAGGACATCGGTCTTGATATAATGGTGGCAGAGGGAAAAAATGGGGAAGCCATTTCACAAGATGAATTTGCATCAGTGGATGCCTTGATGGGCTTAAGCATACAAGATGAAGCAAAATAGAATATTTTGAAATTGCCAGTTCTTAAAGCTATCCATAATTTTTCTGGTACACAAGGTCAAATGACACAGCATGGTTCAAAAGCATAAATAAATTATTCTTTTGTTATTCTCAGTTTGGAGTCACACTATATTTGACATCGCCAATGATATTCTTGGTTTCATATCTTCTTCTCAATCTGGTCTGAATTTGTGAGATGTTCTTGTCAATATAGTCAATGCAGTCAATTTGGATAAGAAAATATGAAGCATAGTTGATGTCTTATCTCACGTCTATGTGCTATCACTTATATTGTTCTACAATTGTGCATTTTGTTGGATAACCTTTCTTTGGAATAGGTGTAAATATTTATCTCATTCAGTGTGTCGGTCTAGTAGGCCTCTCATTTTCTTGGCATATGTGAATAAAATGCTTTCTCAGCTTGCTGAAACATTTCAAATGATGTTCTACCGATTTCTGGAGCCTTATTGTGGTAGTTATGCAATCTGATATCAATTTGAGTGAAGGGGTGGAGTCTGGCCTTTCAATCAAGATATAAGCAGTGAGGCCTCTGTATGGGCATTCCTTTCTCCTGAGAATCTGGGAATACCTGTATTTCCTTGGACCTATCTTGATGCAACCAGACTTCTGGAGCTGGGTAAGCCATGTAGAGACCCCTGCCAGCATTGAGATGTTTATCACGCCACTTGATTCCCAAAACTTCCAATCCACTAGCCTGTGATCCTCCTGAAAAATTTTTTTGATCCTCCTGAATTTAGTAGCATCATTACATGTATCCCATGAGTCTGAAGAGGATTTTATAGATTGTTATCAGATACACAGGCTAATATTGAAATGATGGACTTGATCTGGACTTGGCTGGGGCATTTTCTCAATATGCAATTGCTTTTGTATATAAACCTCTTTTTAAAATCATTTTATTTGGGGCTCTTACACTTCTTGCAACATTCCACAAAGCAAATGTATCAAGCATCTCTGCACATGTTGCCATTATCATTTTCTAAACATGTACTTTCTGTTGTAACTGCTCCTCTTTTTTCCCTTTCCTCCTTCCTCATCTCGCCTTGTGAACCCTCAATAAATAATAAATGATCATTGTTTTCATATCTTATGTCAACTGCTATTCTCTTCACCGTCTCATGGGGTTTGGGGAAGTTATGCTCCAATCTCTGCAGTCAGTCCCACCTTCCTCCCTTCCTGCTCCCACCTCACCCTACTCTCCTGGCATCACTACTCCCATTTCTGTTCTGAGGGCTTTATCTATAAACACATAGTGTCTGTGGATTTGTTTCTCTAGCCTACCCAGACAAACACATTATTTTGGCCAATGCCTTGTGAAGCCTTGGTTCTTCTTTCAGCACCATTGTTTTTTGATCTACTTCCTCTGGAAATAGGTGAGTCTTGACTCCTTCTCATTGGGAAAGTGGATGACTTTGATGATTCTTGCACCATTCTATATTTTTGTCCATGTAGTTGTTGTTGTTAGCTGTGATCAAATCAGTTGTGACTCTTAGTGACTCTAAGGACAGCAGAAAGAACTGCTTCCCGGTCTGGCGTCATTCTCACATCATTCTTAAGTCTAATCTCATTTTTGTAGCCACTGTGTGAATACTTCTCATTGAAGGCCTTTTTCTCTTTCACTGTTCTGCCACTTTACCAAATATCATGTTCTTCTCCAGGAACTGTTCTCTCCTGATAACATGTCCAAAATACATGAGAGGAAATGTCGCCATCCTTGCCTTTAAGGAACACACTGGTCATACTTTTTTCCAAGACAGGCTGGTTTGTCCTTTGATAAGTCCATCGTACTTTCGATATTATTCTCCAGCATCACAATTCAAATGCACAAGTTTTTCTTAGGTCTTCCTTTTGCAGTGTCCAACTTTCACATGCATATGAGTCAAGGGAAATTACCATGGTTTGAGCCAGGTGCACTTTAGTGTTCTAAATAGCATCCTTGCTCTTCATTACCCTAAAGAGTCTTTGTGCATCATATTTATCCATGCAAGGTGGCTGTTGATTTCTTATCTGGTACCTCCATGAGCAGATTGTGGATCCAAGCAAGATGAAAACCTTGAAAACTTCCATCTTTTCTCTGTTCTGAGGGGTTTATCTATAAACACATGAGTGTCTGTGGATTTGTTTCTCTAGCCTACCCAGACAAACACACTCATTTTGGCCAATGCCTTCATGATGTTACCTATTGGTCCAGTTGTAAGGATTTTGGTTGTCTTTGCATTAAGTTGTCCATAGAACTTTTTCACAAAATCTATCAACGTTGTCACTAAAGTTTGATTTTTTTTAGTTCTCTCAATTTAAGGTATGCTGAGAGCATTATTCCTTTTGATATCCTAACTATATGTCTTTGCACATTTCATTGTATTTTTTGTCTCCTCTAGCTCGCCTTTGGCATATTCTGTTTAGCTCTTTTACTTCATCATACCTTCCATTTGCCTCAGATACTCTATTATTAATAGTAAGTTGAAGAGTATACTCTGACATCCATTTAGATGTTTTTTTTCTTTTTCATTTATTATTGATGAGTTTTTTGGTTTCATTTAGATTGTATTTCTTGATGTCACCTCTATAGCCATAAGTTCTGTAATTAGTCTTCAAAGCATTAAATTTGTTCTTCAGTTATGTACTTAAAATTCAGTTGTGATATAATCAAAGTTGTATTTTGGCTCTCTGGGTCTTGTTTTATCTTTCCCCAGGTTCAATCTGAACTTACATATCAGCAATTAATGATCCATTTCATAGTATTTCCCTGCTTGGTTTTAGCTGTTGATATTTATCTTCTCCATTATTTCTTAACACATTTTTAGCTCATTTGATTTCTATGTATTCTACCTTAGGAAATCCACATCTGTAGTCACTTTTGGGGTTACTGAAAAAAAGATATTTGAGGTGAAGTAACTTTAGATCTTGCTTAATACGTGGTGTTATAAAGCTTTATTTCTATAATCATAATTGTATTGTCCAGCTACTTTTCTTTCCTCTTTGTTGCTATTTTTGTACTCTATCCATCAATAATTATCACAGCATTTTGATGACTTTTTTTTATCAATTTCAGATTGAATAGGCTAGTTTTCTTCAATGAAGAAAATGACTTTTGATTTCTTTATCGGTATTTTCAGTGATAAAATCAATAACTGTTTCAATAATAGTTAAGGTGACTAGATTTCTTTATATGTCAATACAAATTATTCTATCACAGACAGCATCATACTTCATGAAATTTCTTTAAATGATCTTTTTCATGATGAATGTGACACCGTTGTTGATGTGTAATTCTCAGCATTGTTAGCGATGTGATTTTATGATTCAAAATTATCAATGCCAGTCCAGGTAGACTAGAAGAACAAATTTCAGAGACACGGATATAGGTATAAGGAAAGGGTTTATATACAAAAGAAACGTGACCATAAGAAGGCATCCCAATCCAGTCCAGTGCAAAGTCATAAGTCCAATAATAACCCATATGCCTGAAATCAGTCTATAAAGTCTGCTTCCGACTCAGGAAGTCACAGGTCAGTGTGTGCAGAATTCTGGCACTGGCAGGGGTCTCCCCATGGTTCCTCGCTTCAGGACTCAGGTCCATCAACAGCATGCCCCTCCAGTTTCAGAGGTCTGTCTTCATCAAGGCAAAGCCGTGTGGTCTCTCCACTGTCTACTCCAGCCTCCCAGCCGCCACCATTCTGTGCTGCCTGTGGTTAATCGCCTCTGAAACTAACTCCCAACAACTGGGAAAGATAGCTTCTCATCTTCACGAGGGAAATACCACGAGATTACCCAGGAGTCTCAGGTGAAAGCCATGCCCACACAGAGGCCTCATCAGCTACTCAATGGGTTTCTCCTGATTAATAGGCCAGACTCCACCCCTACATTTCAATTATAAAATTAACATAAGCACATGACTGCCACAGATATCGATCATTTTAATGACCTCCAATTTGCCTGCTTCAAAGCTTCATATATTCAAATTTCTATGTATTACCAGTAGTAGATACTTAATGGGAACAGATATTTGTAACTGTTTCTTCTTGTTTTGATTTATACCCCAACAGAAAATCTAGATCTCCTAAGTTTCACTCCAAGTCAGCTCTACTTTGGGAATGCAGCTCTTCTCCAGTCATAGCTTGAGTGCTTTCCCATCTGAAAAATTCATCTTCTGGCACCATACCTGACAATGTCCTGAATAGTATTCATGGTCCTACAAGCATCTTTGGTGCTATCCATAAGGTTTTCAATAACCAATTTCTCTGAAGTGAACATTCTAATCCATCTCCTTAGTCTGTTCTTCATCTGGAATCTGTGCTGAGACCTCATCACTGTGGGTGACACTGCTAGCATTTGAAATACAGTGACACAGCTTCCAGGAAGACAGCAGCATGCAAAGCATCCCAGAATGGCAAACTGATTTATAAACGATGGGCTCCTTTTATGTTGGTAAAAATTTTAGTGAAATAGCCTATTGATGTAATTCACATGATAAGGCTAACCTGTGCAAAGCACACTTTTGTTTG
Source organism: Nesogale talazaci (assembly GCA_004026705.1). Taxonomy (NCBI): domain Eukaryota; kingdom Metazoa; phylum Chordata; class Mammalia; order Afrosoricida; family Tenrecidae; genus Nesogale; species Nesogale talazaci. Next base: position 18,479 of record PVJH01021232.1, read on the forward strand.
TTCTGTTCTGTGAAGGCGGGAATTGGGGTAATATTCACAATACTTCTGAGTATGCTGGTGCAAACTGCAGGGGAAGTGGTGTGTTTGTCCAGATTGACTAGAGAAGTGAATACAGGGACATTCCTTTATTAATGAGAGTGCTTTATATTAAAGAGCAGTAGTACATTGAGGAAAACATCTCAGCCCCGTCCATATCAAGTCCATAAGCCCAATATTAGCCTATATGTCTGATACTATATAATTTTCTCCTCAGAATCACATAGGACATACAATCAAGTCAAATTCAGGAAGATCACAAGCTAATTGAAAATCTTGTGGATTCAATGACAGTGTAAGAATGTAAGAATTATCTCAGTGATGGTGAGGGTCTCTATGTGGCTCCCCAGGGTCTCCACCTGATTGTAAACAGGAAAACAAAAGCAGAGAGTGATATAGATAGATGATAATGATAGATGATAGATAGATAGATAGATAGATGATAAATAGATAGATAGATGATAGATAGGTAAAATTCCCAGAATCCCCATGAGAATGTCACTGAAGGGGAAAATGATAGCAATGATGAATTTATAACTCTGCTCAAGAGAATCAAACAGAATTGTAGGCAAATTTAACTTGTATAGTATAAAATTTGGAAATACATACTATGTATATATGTATGTATTATACATATAATATTAATTAGGATTAGAGTTTGGGGGAGGGAGGGGATCAAGGGGAGCTGATGTAAAGGAGGCCTAGAAGAAGGAGACTATTTTGAAATTGGTAATACTTCCTGATGGGACTGAACTATAGAACATTATGATAGCTGTAAGAACTCCCAATAAAATTATTATTAAAAATAAAATAATTAGATTAATTAACTAAATATTTTCTTAAAAGAAAAAGTAGGTGATGTCCAGAGAAGATTGCTCCCCATGTATTATTCAGTCAATGAGGAACTGTTACTTACATGACTATCTTCTGATGCGTGGGAACCCAATTTTGCCAAATTTACTAATAAAACCCCACTCTTGCAATAGTGGGTACAGATTATATGTCTTGAGCATTCATCAGTGAACATTCTGAGATAAGATGGTCTAAACCAGTTCTCCTTCTGGAGACCCATATGGTGCAGTCCTATTCAGGGATTATATGACCTGCCAATGACCAAGAGGCTTGATACCATATCAGTTGAGTGTGGATAAAATTTCTCACATATCTGGCCAAACAAATAAGACCAAATCAGACACATATTTTATGTGGGAATCCTCCCTTCCTCAAAGGGAAATTATTTTGTATTGGAAGCTTTGTATCTCGGAGTTTACCAAACACCTGGGCAGGGCTCTGTACTCTGAGATATGCTGTTCTACTGTATTTGCTGTTAATGCCCCAAGCCCCGTGCCTGTTGCCATAAGCATCACATACAGAATGTCCAAAAATGCAGGGAATTGATCCCCTTTCTTTTAGCAATAAGTGTTATTGTGAGGACTGCTACTGGCACCACTGCAAAGACCTCTGCAAGAAAGGTATGTTAACCTTTCTCCTGAACCAGCACAGCTTAGCATCAAGATGGGGAATTAATTGATTACAATTCTGGCTCAGATCAATTCCCTAGCAGCAGTTGTTTTTTAGATTGGTAGGACCTAGAGATACTGGCAGGGGCCCCAACAGAACTTATGCCATCCTCAAGGAAGAATGTTGTTTCTGCATAAAGATTTGGCTTAAAACAAAGAGCCATGTCACTGAGATATAAACCAAGTCGACATGAAAGAAGCAAACCAGTTTCTTCCAAGGATCATAAATAATAATATTCAAATCTGTAGGAGAGACAGGTGCCATAATTTAAATTGCAAACATCTATATTGTAGAAGGCCGTAGATAATTATGGAAGTCTACAATCTATTTGCTGGGTCTCCACATAGACTGAGTCTCCTTATGACCATAGCCAAGGGACATGACTGCTTTTTCTATAAGACAGAGTACATTGTACAGTCAGTTATGGTAGAAGTAATTTGTTTACTATGTAATGGCAGATCACTTGATCTCACTTTTGACCAATGTTAATATTATTTGTTTTTAATATTTTCTGCATTCTATTTTTGAGTAATTACCTTTTGTCTAATCATTGATTTCTGTTTTTTTTTGTTTTCTTTTTATTTTATTTGTCCTTGCATTTTGTTTTGCTTTATTTTGTTTGTGCTTTTTGCGCATCACTGCCCTCTGGTGGTGGGAGTAGGCGACCCAGACTTTGCTACTGTGGAGCCTCTGCTGGAATTGAACCTCCATCCCAGTGGGCCACAGTCCCGCGCACAACCACTACGCCAGCGGGGCTCAGCCCACATTTTGTTTTGTATGAAATCCAGGATAAAGGTCTGTACAGAGACAGTAGCTAGATAAGATCACAGCAGGGGAAGATGATGGGACAGGGGGAGTTAATAACAAAGATGATGAGAAGAAAACATATTGAATCTGCTTTGTGTGAAAGCACAAATCTTCTTAATATGGTTGGACAAATAAATGTTATAATCTGTCCATAAAACTGTCTTTTCAAAGATTCTTTTATCAAAATTATCTTATTTTTTTCCAATCATATATAACTGGGATGCCCCCTTCCAGGAATTGCTTATGTGTTTTTAAATGCTTTTACTTTATATATCAAGATGGATTGTAGTTTATCTTATAATCTGATAATATATGGAATCACATTAGTATTTCTACTTCTTTGAAATTATCTTAAAATGTGACACATTCAATCTCTTTTGTTATATAGCGTTAATCTTTTAAACCACTCACTGTTGAAATATTTTCTATATAATTTATTTTTAATCCCTATATTTTGTTTTTACAAATGAAGTTGGTTTGCAGCTTCTGTGTGTGTCCATATCCAAATCTTGTTTGGATATAATATGACGTGATTATCATAGATGATGTGCTAAACATTTCAAATTTTATATTTTAAAATATTTCATGTAAAAAAACGCCAGATGTTCCCTAAAGCAGGTATAATTGATCAAAATATACATTTAAAAATTACATATCACTATATATTTTTATTAAAATGACTCTTTTAATCCTTAGCTGTTTATTTTCTATTACATTTTAAGGTCTCCTGAGTCTCTTTAGCACCGCCAAGCCAGAAAGTATTTAAAAGGTAACACTTAGTCTTGTTAATATCTGATCTAATACACAAGTTAGTAATATTAATATTTACCAAATTATAAAATTATACTACACAATAATTAAAACAAACTTTTAATCACCTAGGTATAATTATATATCCAGAGCTTTCCTGCTAGACGCAAACATGATTTTCTGTTAAACTTGCAACAGCCCAGGGACTCCCTAAGATATATGTCCCTTTGCTATGTCCCTGAGTAAGAGAAGGTATTATTATGGCACTATGCTAACGAGAACCATAAGACTCACTACTATCAACTCATCTGTGCTTGCACAAGTCTCACTGCTGCTGATCAAGGCCTGCTCGAGCAGGTCAGTGTGGGATGGCACGGGGTTATTGGCAGTGAGTTGGTGTTATTGTTGTTTGTGCTTTTTCATATGATAAAGCACATTGTTTAATTCAGAATATGAAATTCTTGAGAATTCATGAGCTAAATGTGAAGGGGCGGTTATATCAAATTATGCAAACTTGATTTAAATTGGTGTAGAGCATCCATTTAATGATGTTCACTACATAATATGCATTGTTTAGAAATACAGCAACATTATGGATAACGAGTAAATGCTTTAGGAATGTCATAGTGTACATGCATGCATATTGTCTGTGTGATGTCATCAAATGTCACATTTTTATTATTGCCTTCATGATAATTGCAGAGAGAATTAAGCATCTTTCTCTCTCTTTTTTTGATCTGAATGACAAAGTCTAATCAAGGACTACAATGATACTTTACTTGACTATAACAATTTATATTTTATGTAATGTCAAAACACTGTCCATTTTCCCATCTATTTTACTAATTTCTGGAGAAACAGAAAGCATTTCTATATTTGATTAATTTGATATATATATGAAGATTCTGTAGCAGAAACCTCTTTTATCTCCTTAATCTTATAATGCTGACATCACATGTGAACTCAGGTCCAAGCTATCAATTGCCTATATGATATTAGAGATATTGTTTCATAACTGATGATGTTTTAAGCAACATGATATCCATGCATATGTTTTATTTCTATTTAATGAAAAAAATCCACTGGTTTTCACTACATTGTTCCTAAACAATTTTATTGTACCAACATTTGCTTGTCAATGATCAGTGGAAAATATGGTTAGGTAGTGTATGGGATGAAGGATAAACTTGCTTATTTTTCAAATACCAAAAGCATCACTAGTAGCAACTTCCAATTACAGAAACTTTGAATTCATACATATGATTAATTGTGCTGCTTCGTAGATAGCATTGGCTGTAATGGATTTGAAAATTATAGAGAAATATAGAAGTTTTTTCCACTACCATATTCTATGAGTTTATATAGCCCAAACCATGATTAAGCTGTGGAAAAATACATTTGTATTGAAACTTAATGAACAAATAAAAAAGAAGCTTCAATACCTATTCTTCTAATATACTTAATAGACAATTTTATGTATTTCCCTTACCCAAACATATTTTCAAATAATTAAGATAGTACTAGAAAAGACAATTGTCTCACCTAACTGAATATTATTTTCTGAATTGCAGACATTTTTTGAGCAAATTTATGCTTCAGTATAGAATCTATCATAGGGCATGCAGTCACTAAACATTGCTCAATGATACTATAGAATTTTCTATATTACAATTGTCAATAATGTGATTTATAAAATGAGAAAAGCTTCATTTGTTAAGCTGTAGAGTTAATGAAGACTCCAAACTTCCCAAATATGAACAAAAAATGATGTTGAAGGTCTTAGGTTTCATTTAAATTGAGAAGCATTACTGTTTAGAATGAAATGAATAATCACTGATTGTTAACCAGACTGCAGGCTGCACTGTCGTATGAAGACAGAACTTTTCCACAATTATGATACTCTAAAATATTAAACAAGCAATTTACCAACATTTAGTGTACCAGCCATTCTCACTGAATATCCCAATTTTATGAGGTCCTTGTCTGGCTCATGAGGAGGCTAAGCTAGCTGATCTCCCTGATGCCCCAGTTATCTGAGGGCTTTGCATGACTCAAGTTAGGAAAATTATCTGCTTCCCTCAAGGCCTATGGGTGGGATTCAAGAGTCACTGTCAATGACCCCTAACTATATAGATCTGTTCACCTACCTCCAGGAGTCTGGAGTCTTTCCTTATCACATTCTTCTCCTTTTAGTCATGAGTCATCCCTAAGCCATTATCATCTTATAGCCCTTGAGACAGCCCCGGCTCAAGGCATGTCCTGACCAGGGACAGAGAAATTATGTGTCCCCTGTTAGCCTACTTAAATGGAGGAAAAATAATGTTCATCCTCTCCCTCCTTCTCCATCCCCACTCGGACCACCATACGGGGTGGAGGTGAGCATGCTACCCTGATGTGTAGGTCTGACTCTTATTGTTACTTTCTTTCTCTCTCTGTCATGATCTCTATATCGTTATTATAATAAATAATAATTATCGCTGCACAGCTGCCTGTTGAACCCTTGTGGATTGATCACCCCCTGATACTGCACAAAGCACAGTGATACTTAGTTGTAAAATATTACCAGTGACCTTTTTTCTCTTTAGCAAAATGTGCAGATTGCTATTGTTTAGAATTTAGCTACCTTCCTGTAGCTTAAAATTTAGTTACCTTGTATGCCCCCACTCTTGCCAGAAAAAAGATCACTTGAGAATCTTCACCTTGTCTAGCTCAGAAAAAATTAATACATAACAGCATATTTCTTATGAATTATCTTCTGAGTTAAAATCCTCTTCAGTAAAACTCATCAAGAGTATTAACTCCATGTTGTCAAAAACTAGGTACTGCCACTCTTAATGAAATTGTATATCTATTGAATGCATATGATGTGATTGGCATTGTCCTAACACTACAATAATCATCCCCCTTAAAAAAAATAAACAAATACACAAGAAGAACAAATGCACAAAGCAGGCCTAGGTACATCTTTCAATGTGGAGAGAATTGCATTGCAAAACACAATTTTTACTTGGTGAAGCTTCCAGTCTAGAACAGAGAATATGGTCTCAGTACACAATCTTTCCTGCTTTTTCTAGCTGGATTTCAAACAAGTGCATTGTGATAAAGTACACATGTAAGACAATATTTTTCCAGTCTTCTAAATTCATGGTCACTTACCCGTGACAATTCAGCTTTGTGATCAGAAGTGAGGTCTTTGCAGCCCACTTCTTCCTTCAAGCTCACATATTCTGGATTTCCAAATGTTTTACTCAAATGTCAATTCTTATGATTTCCAGGACTGTTCACTAAATGTAGTTATTGCCTTGGTATCTAAGGGAGATACCAACATATATGTTCAGCATACCTCAAACTGAAATAACTGCTATCTGGCTTCAAATGAAGATCAATGAAAGAAGCCTGAAATCCAAAACCTTCACAACTGGACCAAGAGACAATATCATGGCAAGGAAGATTTAAGTTATAAAGAATGTCATCTTGCTTGCATCAACAAACAACCTTCTGGAAGCAGCTTAGAGTTAGAGCCAAATTGATGGCACCTAAAGCCAGCAACAGGATAGATATTCTATGGTGGTGGGTGATGTTAGTCTTCACTTTTCAACAGTTAGCGTATTTCACGCTAATCCAACAGACTATAAGCAAAGTTTGTGCACACGTCTCACTTCCCAGATTTCCATTATTTATTCAAGAATCAACCTTACTTTGATTGAGTCAGTTCTGACTCATTGCAGCAATGGAGAACAGAGTAGAACTGTTCCTTTAAGTGTGCGAAGCTATAAATAGTTATGGAAGCAAAAAACCTATTTTCAGCTCTGGGACTCAATGATGGATTCAAACTTCTGACCCCACCGCAGCCAAGCATGCAGTCTATGTATAAACCACTAACATAATGTTTTATTCCACATTATCTCTAAATATAGTTCATGATTTACATATTTCAGACTTCCTGACTTTCTATGTCTTGGTAAATTAAGTCTGTTATGCATAGCAATAAAGATTTGCTTAATTGTTTTCTTGTGTGGGTATTACCTCCTTGTTTTGCTATTTGCTATATTTTCACTTTAACATTCATACTTTTATCTTAAGATGTGAAACTTGGCAACTTAGTAAGCATTTTTATGGAAGCTTATAAACACAAATGTATCTGTATTTTATTTAACCCTCTTCAATTTGGGACACCGCCTTCAAATATCATTTGTTTTTTTGAAGTCTACATGTCCATTGTTCTATTCAGCTTTACGTATTATTGATTTTCTACTTAGCTTTATGTATTTAGCTATAGTTCTTCACCTTTGACACTGAGGTCATGTGTTCTTTAAATGTAATATTTTCGAATTCTGAGGGTTTAGATTGATCATGCTGTCCTCTGAAATGGGTTTTCATTTGCTTCCTTTGGGCTCCACAGAGATTGTTTTTGGAAATATCTTAGACTTTCATTTTAACTTTCAACATAGATTTTTATGACTTGAGAGATCCACTGCTAATTTGAACTCTCTCTTTGAACCCAAGAGAGATTTGATTGGAAATACTCGGGAAACAAAATTATTAAACTACTGCCAGACCAGAACTATATAGTTTTTTAATAGCCTCCACTTGTTCATAGGCATAATTTTCTACTTCACTTAACTAAGTGTCTAGCCCCTGAAATCTAAAATTCAGTAACCCAACTTAACACAAGCTCATGGCATCGATATTTTTTTTTACTCTTTGACTAATGTGTTATATGATTAGCCTATAAAAGGACTCTCCATTTGGAATTAAATTTTGCCTTTCTGATAGCATATCAGTGTTGCTATATTTAATTGTTTTTGTTTTTGAGCAACATCAATAGAGTTAAAAATAATATTTGGATCTTCAAAATATCAACGGGAAACTGATATTAGAAACAAAAAAGAGCCTTTTTTATTCTTCTAGATTTCATCTACCTCATTCTATAAATACCCATCAGAGATATTGCAAATTATGAGCAAGATTAAAGGCGTTTTGATTTAAATCAGCCATATTTAAATACATAAATCTCATTTATCTGTTATTTTGTGTTTAGGCTGTAATTGTTTGGAATGATAACCATTAGAGGAACCCTATGAGGGGTCAAACTGACCATTCTAGCTTTCTTGAAAAGTAGAACAAGGGCACGTCGCATGGCTTGAAATCATGAAAGGCATTATCAGAATTGTATCCTCTCATCACAGTTATTCAATCGGAATGTGGACTAAATAGTTTATTTGAAGAAGAATGAGGAATCTGGCTTAGAAGGAAGCTTAATATAAACCTGGGATTGAATGATGACAGAGCCTTGCTTGCAGGAATGAGGAAGACTTGACATTCTTGCTGACAAAGATAAGGAGGCCTTCAGTATAGATGACAACTTAGTGTAAAGAAAACCACAGTCTTTACAACAGGATCAGTAAAGAACATTGTGATAAAAAAAGAGACAAACCCTGAGTTTCAAGGATGCTGTCCTGCTTTGCCCAGAGTCGATGCTCCTGGAAGCAGTCTAAAGATCAAAGGGTGCACTGCAAGGGGTAAATCTGGTGTGCAAGACCTGCAAAATGCTGAAAAACAGGGAGGAAAAACATATGAAAAACTCATATGTGTTTGAATTCAGGACATTGAATAAGAAAGACTGATTATGCCTTTCAATAGTGGTAATGGCTAAGACTACTCAAAGTTCAGTTGCTATAAAACAAAACAAAATGAACAAGCAGAAAGACTCTGTCCAAGATGAAGTATAGCTGAAATACTAGAATTCAGGTTTTCAGCTCGTCTGTTTGCCTGGGAATGGCTATTGAATGGGCCAATCACTGCAGGAACCAGGACCTCAAATTAATGCATAACAAGTTTGGCATTTAATGCAAGGCCTTGCTCTGATCCAGTTTGGTGTCCAGATTGGATGATCATAGAGACAGACTGTTCTCTCCTTTCTTTCAGGGGGTCCCTAGTCCCTGGTACCTCACCAGACCAGTGATGAAGGAGGTCTCCACAACGCTGAGTCAAAAGAGAACAGAGAACTGACATGAGAAGTTCACCAGTCATTGTCTATGATCTAACTCTTCTCAAAAACCCAGTGAAGCATATGATGTGCTGCAGAAAGGAATCCCAAGCTTTAGGTGTGGTGTGTTAGTCTGGGTAGACTAGAGAAACAAATTCATAGACACCCATATGGATAAAAGGGTACCATTTATATACAAGAGGAATGGAACATTGAAAAAACATCCCAACCTAGTCCCCTTCAAAGTCCTAAGTCCGATGTTAGCACATATGCCTGATACCAGTCTATACCAGTCTATAAAGTCTCCTTCCAACTCAAGAAATCACAGGCCAGTGGGTGAAGAGTCCCAGCGCTGGCAGGAGTCTCCCCATGGCTCCTCGCTTCCAGGTCTCAGGGTCCATCAACAACATCCAGTGGTGGCAGAAGCAACTCAGAACTGGCAGGGCTCTTCATGTGGCTTCTCCAGCTTCAGAGGTCTGACTCCATCGGGGCAAGGCTGTGTGGCCTCTTCTGGATCCTCCAGCTCTTGGACACTGCCATTTTGCTTTGTCCATAGTTTGTCATCTCGAAGACTGACTCCCAACAACTGGGGATATGGCTTCTCATCTCCACGAGGGAAATATCGCTAGATTTCCTAGACATATCAGGAGAAAGCCATGCCCACACAGAGGCCTCATTGGCTATTTGATAGCTATCTCCAGATTAACAGGCTAGACTCTAACCCTACATCTCAATCATGAAATTGACATAAGCACATGAAATTCACACCAAATGTGTTCTGCAGGTTAGGCCGTCAGAAACCACCAGCAGCTTTCTCTGTCAGTGGCAGTTAGAAGCTCAGGAAACCACAGGGCAAGGTTGTTGGTCAGCATTGACTCAATGGTAGTGAATTTGATTTGGTATTGGAAAAAAAATAGGCAACAAAAAAACATAATGAGGTCCTGCAAAGAGATGCAGGTAAACCCTGTCAAGAAAATGTTATTTGACACTACATAATTTGCAGAGTAAAGATTCTTTCTTGGACTAGATGTTTCTGATTGTTTGGATCCTTTTCAAGTTTGCACTATGCTTTTTTGGGAGATCACACCCTGTACTTTACTTACCTTTCATGGCTGGGAACCCGTGAGGACTTAACTCACACCCCTGGTTTTAGCTGGTGTAGACAGGTACTGTGTCAAATGGGGTGTGTTAAAAGCAATAGTCCAGAACCCAACCCTTGGGGTTCATACTAGTAGATTTGGCCTACTTCGGAAGGGTCATCTGTTGAAGGAATAAGCACTTAAAATGCCATCTCACCATATTTGACCACAGAAAATTGACTGAAAAGTTAAAGTTACCAGAGACTTGCTCTTGTATTTTAATAAGATTTTGGAATTAGATTTGTTTTAGCTGACCAAGAAGTGAGAAGAAAAAACAAAAATGTATGTAGAAGCTTTCACAGTTCTTTATATGAATTCATTTTTAAACCCAATTCCTTACATGTTTACTCTATATGATACCTTATACATGAGCTTCACAGTAAATATAATTTATGCTTCAATTAATTTTGAAATATTTTCCATCAGTATGCTTATGATTTAGCACTTTAATTGAACACTATGGCTGATATTTTTCTTAAAGCAACTTAAAAATCTTATTTTCTTGGGTCTTTTCCTCCAAGAAGATTTTCTTCTTCCTCCTCGCTTAGACAATAGATTTTTAATGGTTACTCTATGCAATTTTGGTACAAAATGTGTTCAGAAAAGATGAATTCTTTTACTTTGTATAACAAAGTGTTAATAAAAGTGTTTCTCTATGACTGGTTTAAAAGTAAGTAAATACTTGAGTTTAGTAGACTTTGCTTTGTAAAGTACAGATTAATATATTATAACAAGACTTTTGTGCAAATAATAACCTTGAAAGCAAACTATCTTATGTTAACAATTATAGAATGTGTTTTAAAGTGAAACAAGTTCATAATGAGATGGAATGATTTGGGGAGGGGGGGAAATGAGCTGGATTTAGATGATTAAAAACTATAGTAAGTCAGATGGTCCAAGAAAAAGTTAAATAGAAAGATAAAAACCATGCTATTTTTTTTTGGAGAGAAAAAGAAAATAGTCTTATCTTAAAATTTGAGTGTCTGCTTATATCAGAATATAAAAGATAATAAAATCCACTTAACTGGGTGGCTGGTAGTAAATTGCAGAGGAGAAAAGTTCAGTAGAATATTAACCTTAGCTACAAAGAGTAACAAAATATGTAGCTATATTTGGGTCAGACAGTGTTCATTAAAAAGAGTTGCTGCAATACAAATACATAAAAAGGAATGGAGTATTGTCTACTTTGCTAAAATAATTGTTTCATATGATCAAGGTTCATGTTCATTGCAACTACAGTTTAATAAATCAATTCATCAAACAACTTTGAAATGTTAATGCTAAAATGAATCAAAACAAGAATTATGTTTCTCACTGTTAAGCATTTCTTTGGGTTTAGGGTTAAAGTGTTAATTTTAGTCAGTGGAATTTGACTTAAAGACAAAAGCTTTAACAGAAAACATTTCTGAGCACAATACATTCCTTTGGTCCCTGACTATGTTAAGCTTCATAAACTATTTGCTATTGAGCCAATCCCAATTCACAGGTACCCTACAGCAAACTTCATAGAAAACCACAAGGCCCACTGGGATGGAGGTTCAACTCTAGCAGCAGCTCCGCAGGAGCAAAGGCTAGTTCTCCTACTCTCACCACCAAAGGGCCGTGGTGCCTCCCCCCCCCCAAAAAAAAAACCCAAAAAGTGCTGAAGGGTTTTACTTCATGAATAGGATATCTGATTTTCTTTTAAGCTGAACAATTATCTTGGTCTTTCCACTTATTTTATATACTAATACTCAACAGGAGACACATGGTTTTATAACCTTATTAATGCTTTTGTTAAACTGGGATTGACTTATTTCTTTTAAAGTTGAGAGCATAATGTGAGTCTAATTAAGAAGATTATGTTGTTTCCCCATAAAGTTCAATTTATATATTATAGAAAATTGATGATTTCATATGGAATATTGTTTCATTTTTATGTAGCATATTTAAAGTATATTTTAAAAATAAGCTTAGTCATTTATAGTTAGAATAACTCTGGCAACATTTTTGAAGTTACTACTTGACTTTATAACTTTTATAACTAATTCCTATTAAATACTGTGCCCCGAGAACAAATTGCTGTTATTTTAATTATGGAAGTACTAAGATTTTTTCATTTATAGTTCACAAGGAATGAGTAACATGCGTACTGCTAAATTGCCATCCTTATGAATAGGGTCAACATTTATCTGTCAGCTTGTCCTACGGTGGAAGCTTGTGTGTCCTATGCTGACAGCTATTTCAGAAATATTTCAAATGTCAGTAGGCTAACCCAAAGAGGAGATGCTTCACTAGAGCTTCCAGGCAAAGAGGGAATTGGATTGCCATTTCAGAGAAGGGAGCCACTGAAAAGGCCTAATGAACGTAAGCAGAACATTGTCAGACATAGTGCCATGCGTTGGCACCTCAGGGCAAAAGATTCTCAAAGCTGATTGAAGAGGAGCTTGTTTCTCAGCATGGAGTTGACTAAGGTGAAATAAGTTGAGTACATCCTACAGAAGTGGAGCCTTTAGGATCTTCAATGTTGATGAAGCAAGACTCAAGGTAAAGAGAAACAGCTACAAAAATCTACTGATGATTTTGGAATGTGTAAAGTGTGAACTTAGGAAACTTAGAAATGGTAAAAAATGAAATGGAACACATCGTGATCTATTTTCTAAGAATTACTGATCTGAAATGGACTGGTTTTGTACATTTTGAATCAGGAAAACATTTGATTTATTATGCTGGGATTTATACAATCAGGAGGAATGTGTGGCATTCATTCATTGTCAAAAAGTACATTCAAAATTAATCATAAAATACAATGTGATTTTGGGATAGCATTTTATCATTAAGCCTCAACACAAATATTATTCAAATACATGTACCAACCACAAATGCTAGATCAAGAAGTTGAAGAATTCTACCAATAACCTAGGTAAGACATTGATCAAACATGTAATCAGGATGCATTGATAATTTATGATGATTGAAATGCAAAAGTTGGAATCAAAGTGGAAGAAATATTAACTGGAAAATATGAATTTGATAATAGAAATAAACTGGAAATTGTAGGACAGAATTTTGCAAAACCATCTACTCATCCATAGCAAGTAGCATTTTTAACATCACAAAATTCCTCTAGATGAAACAGATCAAATTGACTGGGGAGAGAGATGATGGTAAAGCTCGGTATTAGCAGCCAAAACCAGACCAGAAGCTGAGTATGGCATTAAGCATCAATTACTCATGTGTAAGTTCATGATAAAGTTGAAGAAAATGAGAACAAGTATACAAGTGCCAAAATAGGATCTTGAATCTTTCCCACCTAAATTTTGAAAATATATAAAGAACTTTATGCTCAAAGACCTGATGAACTATGGGAGGACATCAAGAACATCTTTCATGTTTTCCTCCCCAAGCTGAAGCTTCAATGCTGTCCTCTAGAGTGAACACTTCTGTAGGCAGGGGCAACTTTCCACACACTTGAGATTGGGGCTGAGCACTCAGACACTCCCAAATAAAGTCTATGTAAAAGGTAGGCTTTCTGACTATCTTTAAGAAATAGGAAGGTATATCATGTTACTATTTTCCAGTTGCTGACTCAGCTATGATCAAGATGTCTATATGAAATACAGAACATCATTACCAGTCTTGTAACATCTTCATGATCGTTGGTATGTTTGATTCCACTCTTGTTGCTCTTATGCCTTCTATCTAACTGAAGGATTTCTGAGGTCTTGCAGATGCACTGAAAAATGATGTTTTGCCTTTGTGCAAATTGATGAAATAATGTTTTGAAAGATATTATTATGAATTTCCATTTTGGATGTGTGTACATACAATGCAAATTTTAGTTTAATCTTACTTTAGTGAGATATCCCTGAATCATGGGAACCTGGATCATACTTAGGCATGATGGAAATAATTGCTCACTGGCCAGAAATCTGATATATCAGGGTCATTCAGTAGTCAATCTTAGACTTTCATCCTGGGAGGGGGGGATTTATACAGATAATTAGATATCAGAATAAATATTTTAATAAATATTTTGTAGAACTTTTGTTCTACATGTCAGTGAATGCCATTAGGAATATGAGTAAGTTTTTACACATGATTATTACCAGAAATCTGTGTTAAGATCAGGCTAACCCTTAGGACAGTGAAGTCAAGCAATAGATCAAAAGCAATGACTCTGCTGACGCATTGAGACATTTGTTCAATGAAGGTTCAATCCTGCACTAACATTCATTTTTATAAGATAATGAAGGTCTCAGATTTTAGCAAACTTTAATCAATTTGCATGCTCCCCCCCAGCACTATAAATTATATGAGCATACTACATATTTACTTGCTCAAAATACCTGTCAGCTCACTTGAAGATATCTATGTAAACTGATTTTCCAGGTGCACCCATAGTTGTACCAAACATCAAATCTCTCTGCGCTCTGTTACTGAATATGAAAAAAAAATCCATTTTCTCTTATCTACTTCCTATGCTCTATCTTCTTCTTATATAAAAAAGTAGTTTGTACATGTGTAAACTCCATTTCTGCAAGTTTCAAATACTTAACCAAGAACAGGAATCAAATATTTGATTCCAAGTTTTACTGAAGAGTAGAAAGAAAGTGAAACAAACATAAAAAAGACCAGCTCTCTATTTTAAAAACTGAATATTTCATGAGATGATTCTATTTTCTTTATGAAGGGTTATCTGGGCAAAAGACACGGATAAACAATGATAAATTGTCTATGTGTCTGAAAACATAATATTATTAAATATTCTAAAACACTTTGTATAACTGCAATCAGTAGAATGCAATCCTTTCTGAAGAGGGGGATAATGGGATCCAATCACAACGGTTAGCATACAACCCTCGCCCGCCTCCCAAAGGAATGAACAATAGAGATGTGGGTGAAAGGAAACAGCAGCTTTGTAAAATATGACAATAAAAATAATTTATAAATTATCAAGGGATCATGAGGGTAGAAGATAGGGAGATGAAGTGGAAAAAGAGGAGCAGATCCCAAAGGTTCAATTAGAAAGAAAATGTTTAGAAAATAATGATGGTCACTTATGTACAGATGTGCTTAAAACAAGTGATGCTTGGCTTATTATAATAACTTTAAGAATCTCCCCAATCAAATGATCTATCTTTTTAAAAGAAAGGAATATAATAAAATATAATAAATATATTAAAAATACAATCCCTTTTGCATACTGCAACTTACTCTTCCAAATCACAATTTTAGGTGGGTTTTTAGTAAACTTTTAATATTATAGCAATGATTCAATAATATTCATTTAAATAAAAACTTTCAATCAATCTAAATTCTTGTCTTTTGACAGATGAGTGTGTATTTTCTAATAAGATCTTAAACCTTTTTTGATTGATAATTTTATTTGGGGGACTCTAACAAATCTTAACAACAATTTATGGTTCAATAGCTTTAAGCACACTTGCACAGACATTGCCATCAACCTTTTCTAAAACAATGCTTTTGTTTGTTTCCCCTGCCTCCCCAATGTTCTCACCCTCATTAATCCTTGATCAATTATATACTAGTATTTCTATTCTTTGTCCTACACTTTGTCTCCCTTCACCCACCTTTCTGTTAAGAGAGCAATACATCCAATGTTGTGTTCTGTTCCACCTTTCTCCTCCTTCCCACCCCACCCCACCTCCCAACCATACCCCTACCATCTTGATATCACTACTCCCACTACTGCTCCTGAGGGTTTTAATCTGTCCTGAAATCTATGTGTCTCAAGCTCATATGTGTACCAATGTGTATACTCTGGTCTATCCGGCCTTGTAAACTATAACTGAGTCATGGTACAAAGAGGGAGGAAGCATTCCAGAACCTGAGGAATGATGTGTGTTTCTTTGGTGCTATACCGCACCCTGATTGAATCATCCCTTCTTTGTATTCCTTCTGTGTGTGGAGGGTAGGGGGTGTACAGTTGCCTACAGTTTGACTTTGGGCCTTCAACTCCCCACTTCCACATTGATATGAGTATTTCTTTTGGATCTTTTGATGCCTGCTACCTGCTCCCTCAACATGTCATGATCACACAGGCTGATGTGCTTTATCAGTGTGGGGCTATTTCCTTCCTTGCTAAATGGCAGCTTATTTAACTTCAATCCTTTAAAACCCCAGATGCTAAATCATTTGATATCTGGGCACCATTCACTTTCTTCAACAAATGTGCTTATGTACACAGTGTGTCTTCAGCAATTATGATGGGAAGGTGAGTACCCAAGAGTGCTAGATTATTAGAACAAAGTGTTCTTATGTTAAGGAAGGTCTTGAGTAGAGGCCCAATTTTGGACTTTTTAATACAGTCTAGGGTTTCATAATTTTTACTCAGTGTAAGTTTTGGACATGAACAGCCACCAACACTTCCCCCAGTCCCACAACCACACTCAAAGGGTCGACAGTACTGGGTCATTTGGAAACCCAAACTAAGAGAGCCTTCTATTATCACACAATGAGAGAAATGTTTCCCATCCCCTAAATGTCATGCAGGATCAACAAGTGATCCTGGCAGACCTAGTAAACCCCTCAACTATCCTAACAGCCACCACCTCAAGGCAAAGCTTCTAGCACCCAAATACACACATTTCCTAATTACTTACCAAGTAGCAACACATTTCATTCAACCTCTTTCTCCAACTCAGCAAAAGTCACTATACTTTAAAATAAGCTTTAACAAATACCTTCACTAGAATCTATTGCTGAGCACCTTTATCACATACCTCACACCCCATCCAACTTGCACTGCCTCTTCTTCTCTAGATAATACAACTTCCTGCAGCTGTCTCACCCTTCCCTATTCTAAAGACCCAGCTATCTCCCACCATGTACAATCCAGAAAGCTAGGCAACACTTTTAGATCAGTCACTGTGTGACACAAACAACAAGCTCCAGCAGTTACTACAAAAAAGTCCAAAGGGAAAAAAAAAGTCCAAAGAAACAAATGCCAATGAATGAAGATCATCCAAACCAAATGGAATACCCAGATGAACAAGGGCCTGAATCGTCAGAGAGATAGCTCAAGGAAATGAGATTACCAGAGCAATCCTGAAAACAGATGGAAAAAAATGGAGAAACTAGCAACCTTGCACCAAAAGGAAATTCAGAAGTTAACAAGGTAAACTGCCTGACCAATAGAGTGGGAGAAATTGAAAACTACCATATCAGCAGATCCAAAGACAATCAAGCAGAATTCAGCAAATTAGAGAAAAAAATCTCACACCAAAATCAAAATAATTTAAGGAATGCCTGAAAAAGATGTGTGGTCCCATAAAGTGAAATAAGTTCTATTTTGGGGGGGTACATGAGCAAGAAGAAACAATTCTACAGTTAAAGTAGTTTGGGAAATCTTCAAAGAAAATCTCCCCAATATCACACAGGAGGAGGCATTCAGGAATCAGAGAGAACACCAGTTAGATTAACTCTGCCAAAAAACAAACCAACAAACATCAAGAAAGAGCATAAGCAGTCATATATAAAGGTCACAGGGTAGAATAAGCTCAGAGATTTTTGTGGAGACCTTGCAGGAAAGAAGAAATTGGAGCAAAATATTGAGATTTGAAACACAACCATGGCAATCAAAGAACCCCTTCTCCAGCAAAGCTTTTCATCAAATTTGAAGGAGAAATTGAAGTTTTCTCACATCAGGAATCTCAGAGATATGAAAAAAGAAATCACTAGTTCAACAATGTTAGTAGATATTTTAAATAAGCCAGTCTCAAAGAAAGATAAACAATTAAGAAACTCAAAAAGACACAGAAGAGCTGAACAACACAATCAACCAACAGGACTTCACATACATTTACGGGGCTTTCCAACCATCACCCAAATAATACATATTCTCCAATGCACACGACTCAGAATCTAAAATAGAACAAATGCTGGGAGGTGAGAATTAGGCTTGAGAAAATTCATATACATAGAGATCATTCAATCTATCTTCTCTGACTTCAGCACCATTAAACAGGAAATCAAACTAAAAGAAAAAAAAAGAAAAAATATGATAATTTGTACACTCAACAACACACTTCTTGTAGAAAATTCAATCATACCACAAATAAGAGAGATAATTAGAAAATTCATAGAAACTAATGACAATAATAACACAACATACCCAAACCTATAGGATTGAGCAAAGGAGGCTAGCAGATGTTACTTTATTGCAATTAATTCACACGTTTAAAAAGAGGAGAAACTATTCTCAGCGTTTAAAAATAACTCCTCCAACAGTCAAAGCAGAGACAACATCATAATCCTTTCAACAGCAAAAGAAAAGAAGTCATAAAAATTAAGCAGATATAAATCAATTGAAAAAAAAACAATGGAAAATTAGCAAAATAAGAAATTTATTCTTTGAAGGGATTAACCAAATCAACAAACTGCTGAAGAAACTTAACAAGGGAAAGAAGGAGTAGACATCAATATGAATAATTCTGGATGAAACAGGGGAAGTCACCACAGTTCCAACAAAATAAAAAGATCAATAAAACAGTCTATTAAAGAGTCTATGAACGACATGAACAAATACCCAGAAAAAACACCGTTTTCCCTAAATTAATGCATAGGATCATAAAGGACTTGAACAGACTCATAACAAAAGAAGAAATTAAGACACTCCCAACTAAGAAATGCCCAGGTCAAACTGACTTTATTGGAAAATTCTACAAATTATTCAGACAAGAACTGACAATAATTCTACCCAAAATCTTCCAGAACATAGAAAAGGAACTGTAGCCTCATTCTGATAACAAAACCAGGGAAAGAACCCACAAGGATAGAGAACAGATCAATACCTCTCACGAACATAGACTCCAAAATTCTCAAAAAAACTTCTTATCTTTTAGTTTTCCAACAACATATCAAAAAGATTGCTAATAATATATCATGCATAGTGAGCTTCATACCAGGGATGCAGGGATAGTTAAGAATTCAAAAACAATTAACACATTGCACCATATTGACAGGAAAAAGGATAAGGGCCATGTGATTCTATCAATTGATGTAGAAAATGCATTTGAAAAAATCCAATGCCCGGACTCTGGGAAGATGGCCGCCAGATAGGAAGCCCACGCCCGGAGCTCCTGGAGGTCGGTGAGTGGGGGTGACACGGGGAAGGGTGGGGCACTCAAATTGGGTTTTGTGACTCCAGGAAAGCTCGGAGCCCTCCTCTGAATCAGGAGCAGGCACGACCCGCACGCCCGCGCTCCTCACGGACGCCTGCACAGACCCGGCACAGACACTGTGGGTTCTTTGTGCCGGCAGGATCCAGAGCGCCGCTCTGAGGTACCTGAGATCTGGTACCTGCAGTTAATCAGCACCCATGCACAATCGCTGACCAGTCCTCCCCACCCCAAGGTGCCCAGGGGACACTCCACGCAGACCCACACCTCTCGCTCCCCACTCCCAAGGACTCCTGTGTCCCAAGCACAACGGTGGGCCAGCCCCTCCCCCACCCCGCGCCCAGGCGCACCTTAAGGGCGCCACCACTGCTCAGGATAAGATCAAGCCATCCCCTAAACCCAAGCCTGACCACCTGGGCCACACTTTCTAACAGGAGTGAAAGGAACGCCCACACTCCCCACAGTCACCGGCACTCCTCACAGAAGCTGCTGGTTCAAGGTGCCTGCCCCAAGCCCCTCGACAGAGAGGTCCGCTTTACATTGTCTCCTGGATAAACAGCCAGCCAGTCCTCCCCACCCCAGAGTGCTTGAGGATTTTTTCCCACCTATCTGTGGCAAGCGCCCCTAGCCAGGTACAGATCACCCAACTCCCACCCCACCCACTAAACCCACTCTCCTGCTCAGCCAACACACTCCATCAGATCTGCAAGGCCTAGCTGCAAACAGTTCCTGAGGGAAGCTATAATACAAGACCAGCCTCCTAAAGAGAGATGCCAGGGCCACAAAACACCAAGGAAAATGCCACCTAATACGAATAAATCAAACAAAAAACAGCTAGCAGCTTCCACAGTATCAAGAAAAGAGAAACTGGATCCGATGCAAGAAGATCAGCTGGACCTAACAGCAGTCATAGAAAATGCGGAGATCGATCAACCACAGAAAGAAATCTTCAAGATGTTACTAACATGAATGCAGCTTGAGCGACGCATTAAAGAAGAAAGAATTGATACAGGAGATAAAGGCCATGCACCAAAGGGAAATCCAAGAACTAAAGAGTGAGCTAACAAAAACTAATAGTAAGCTCTCAGATTTCGGCCAGAGAATGGAGGAGGCAGAAAAC